>LJIJ01000464.1:0-112507 GCA_001718145.1 Orchesella cincta
GATTATGATGATCTAATTAAGCCATGCACCCCCGGGCTGAACAACAACCAACTGATGGAAATGCCACATCGCTTTTTTTGTTACTTTGTGTGTGGTGTGTTACTTTTTTTAAACCATTTTGTTACTATTACATAATCTCCCTACTCTATACAGCAACGATGTGTCAAGTTGGTGCTTCCTGGAGGAGCATTCTCTCTTTCCCTAATTTATCCTTCATTGTAATTAGTATTTGTACCACAATCGATGGTTTCGAATGGAATAAGTATGTACACGTGCAATATATGCAGCACATTATATAAAGGCTCAGAATCTAAGGGATAAGAAATTATGGAAATTTTATGAATATCAATATGTTTGAAATGAAAGCAACGAGTTTGATAATGTTATATAAATGTATTGAGTCGAAAATCTCAGGAATGGATCTTTTGAAGCAAACGTGCTGATTGATTTATTTTGTAGTTATTTATCTACTACTAAAAAACTACAACACTACTGGGTACTGACTGATAAAAGTGTGGAGTGAATGGATCCACAAAAGTTATTCCGGCATACAAAAAATATCCATATATAATGTTGTGACGTAGTTTTAGAGGTAATACTTATGATTATCATCCAAAAATATATAACAAAAGTGAAATCCAATGATCTCCATCTGCTTATAACTAATATTTAAAAAGGAGTAAATGCTTGATGGGTTTCATGTAGTCTATTATTTGATGATGATGAACAAGATATGATGACTTACAAATGACAAGAGGGATCATTAATAAATGCGGCATTTACAGTTACATTTTCAAAACGACTTTGCATATCTATAATCTAACTCATGTTCATTGAAGTCAAAACATCAGCTCTGAAAATTGACATTTGATTTGGGACAAATTTGACATTGGGAACTAAGCAGTTGCATTTAAAACGCGGTTTTTTGTCATCTTCGTTCAGGAAACGTTCGAACATTATACATTGCATGAATTTCATCAAAATGCACAGTCCTTCTTTTATAAGGAACAAACAACACTTGTTTCACTTTTCCAACAGCAGCAACCAACAATAAAGCAAAGCAGGAATGTATGTTGCTTCGTGTTAAGTGGGAAAGGAAGAATGACATCATGCCTAAATTTTGTCTCCTTTCTTCTTCTTCCAATTTCTTCTGTGGAATTCCAGCTAATGCCACCATGCTAAAAGCCGGCAACCAGCCTCAATGCAAAGTCCCTACCGAGTCTCAAACTCAACTCAATGCTCATTTACACAGGGAATAGTACAATCATGCAGATCAGTTGTTTATTAAAATGCATGCAAACTCTTACGATACTTTATATATATAAACACATACGCATGCTTGTTGTTTCCATAACTATTATGAAACGTTACGAGTACCAACATGTGTACTCACGGTAAATGGTTCTATATTCTAGTTTTTTGTTTTTGTACGATTATAAATCAGCGGGAGAATGTGTATGAAAAAGGTCGTGTTATCAATTTTTAACTTTTTTTGCTGAAGGTCGAAGGGGAAGGAGGGGAAGTCATGGGATATGATATCATGCCATATATTACAATACATGCTCTTATATCCATGTATTACAAAACAGGAAGACTACCGACGAACAAGAAAAGTGACGAATGTTATTGAAGCATGAATATCATAGGCAAAAGTTGGGGATAGGTGACATTAATCATATATGCTCTATTTCTAGAGATGCATTGGAAAATAACATACAATGGAATGAATACAGAGATACCGTTTGAGAAAGATGGTGTACCTTTTATTTATTTAGCTCATTCTTCTTCAATTTTCTTCGGTGGTAGTAAAGATCCATGCTGGAGCACCAGGGTGAGAAGTCCGAAATTTTGTTAAAGCACAAGCAGCATTCCCACTGACTAACCTTTGTTAGCAGCTAAATGCACAAGTACACTGCTATTATGCACGGTACATCTTTAAATTAAAGTCAACTTGTTGATGCCGTCTATGCATTGATTAGAATCTATCTCTTCAGACGGAAATGAAGAAGTGGGCGAGGTGATGGATGTAGTGCGAAACAAAATTGTTATGCTTACACATGCATGTATGCTTTATGCATGTACAAGATAATGAAAGATCAATTATTGTGAGACAATATTGCCGGTAAATCCTGACAAGTAGACAAGGAGCAAGTCGTTCCCTCAGAGAAATGATGCTGTCACTCTATTCGTCCAATAATTTGGTGGTCTGACTTGATAATGATGATGAATATCGGAGGCAGTGGAAGCCTGTGTTGGAAAATCACCATGCCTAGTGGTGTGGAACGATAGTAGAGGAGCAACAAGTCCTTCAAATGGTAGCCATTTTCATTCGAACTAGTTGGCTTGCTGGAATCAGTTGCTTCTGGTCCTCGTCAACCTAAACCTACAATTAACTTTTGTTTTTCTGATACACTGTTAAATAACTGGACATAATTCTGGAAATTGAATAAAACAACTAGATCTAGTGTACACGGTTGGATGGTGTAATATGGGATAAATTTTGGAGAGAATAACGTCCCTTAGAAGAGTGGTAGCTATTTTCTTTACGCATTTTTGCCGTGGAATTTGTTTCGACGAAGCCACCACGTACAACTAAGTTTGATGTTGAGTACACAAAACAACAGTTTTAGAAATCGAAGATCGATTCTTACATTTGTGTGAAGTGCCATTATTGAGCCAGCTTAATCAGGTGAGAATAACTAAATGAAGAAAAAGTTAATGAATACTCATCATATTTGCTATCTAAGAACAAGGGAAAATCTCTAAAAGCACGAGCATCATTATGAACTTTCAACATGGCTTGTGACTTGCTAGCAAATATTTATGGTCATCGGATTTTAGTTTTAATTTTTAACGTATTTCTGAAATTTCAGCACACTCTGCTTTAACATCTCCTTTCGCTACCAGCCATACGAGAAGCTCAAGTTTGTCCAGCCAGACCCTTCCAGCACATTGACACATACTCAAATATTTTACTAAGGTAAATAAAAAATAATGAAGCATCTCATTCAGGTATGCATATTGCAGGTTTTGTCACTTGCACATATTTTGTTTGCTACAAAATCCGGTTTGTAGGATTAGATGTGTACGCATGTACGTAATCAAAGAAAGCCAAATCAGAACGCATTTCGATTATTGCATAAGTTGTAAGGAAACAGAAGGTTACGCCTCCATTTAAGTTCAATCGTTAGGTACTGGAGTACCCTTGTGCTTATAAAAGAATGCTAACGTCATTATGGAACTGTTTTCATAGCGCTGTTATTTCTTTATAGCATACATACAAAAATACCTGCAATTAATAACTATAGAAGGTTTTACACGAAATGAAGCATCATAATACTCCTAAAATTAATGAATGAAAAGATCAAGTACATATATTTATATAAACTTTGAATTGTGCTTTTTAAAATTTAGGTTCAAATCGTGTGAAAATGAACCGCAGTGTACCTTATGTTCAATCAGTTTCGGTTTATTTTACCCAACTCGTCCTATCTAAAGACAATGGGTTGTTAATAGCCCTCCAATTTAATCGCACTAACAAACCCGAATGGATGTGGTGGATCTTCTCAGGTGGGTTTCTGTTAAATTACTAAAGTATACGGTGATGACTCAAATGTTGTTTCAGTTAATTGAAATAGACGTAATGAACATGCATGTATTATATGTTTCACATTCTTATGGGTAGCAACATCCAAAAAATGAATCGTAATAATTATATCATAACATAATTGCGCTTTTGATTACAGATAATCTTAAGGGATGCATGGTTCTGGGTAGACTGTGATGTCAAATTACGAGCTGGGACAGGGCAATTACTAAAGTAAGTTTAATTTTGCCAAATTATCTTTGTTTATCCAAATATTTACCTAAATCAAAGTACAAGTAAGACAGTTGTGTAGCACATTAACAACTCGTTTTTTAGTAGTGGTTGTACCAGTTTGCGTAGATACTTTAATGTATCCATAAAACAAACTAACTAGATGCCTTAATTTTATAGAGCCTCCGATGAGCAGCAAGGTGCTGAGCCTCTGAAGAACAATAAGTTGCAGAGCCTCCGATGAGCTGCAAATTGCAGATCCTCCCTGTATGCTACCCCTGCCCCAAAATAGTTTTTTTCTGGATGCCATCATCATCCGCCATCATCTACATATAATCACGTAATGTAATGAAAGTTTTGAATTAGAGTTAAAGTTTAAGAACATTACTAGCATATTCATAATGACAAACGTTAGTAAGTATAATGACCAACTATGTTGAAATTGAGGGATCTGGTAAACTCAGGGTAAATATAAAAAACCGAGTTATGCCCTCCATTTCGTTCAGTTAGTTTAAAAGAGAGAGTTTGGATAACATAAAAATGGTTTCCACGCATACATGCACACTAAGTGTTCATAATTGGTGAGCTTGTTAGCTCAATTTAATCTGCAAGTATTCCGCTTTTTTATTTTTGTCTTGCTATTGCTATTAATGTCTTGCATGTATTACATCCTACAATAATCTTCGCAATTACCTTTTACTGTAAGTAATACACTTAATTTATCACGCGTCGTGACAATTAAATCGCCAATTGTATGACAGCGCGATGTACTTCAAGCAAGTCCGAGGTAAAGGACTCCTAGATAAAATACAACCAATCACTGTTTTTGTGTTATGACTTACACAATGATTACAATGAGCTTTGAATGCAGGGTTGCAGAATCTTCTTGGGGAACACTCTAATCCAACTAGAGGAAGGAAGGGATGAAAAAGAGAGGGAAGGTATAGGAAAGGGATGAAAACGAGAGGAAAGGTATAGGAAAGGGATGAAAACGAGAGGCGAAGGTATATGAAAGGGATCAAAACGAGAGGGAATGTATAGGAAAGGGATGAAAACGAGAGGAAGGTATAGGAAAAGGATGAAAACGAGAGGAAGGTATAGGAAATGAATGAAAACGAGAGGGAAGGTATAGGAAATGGAGAAAAAATGGTAAATACTAGCATAACTGAAAAGTTGTAATTTATAACATTAAATTCTTTTAGCAATCGTTGATAATGTACATCAATGATTTCAGTCTGTTAACACTTACCTAACACCTATATATAATTATTGAAGGGATTTTAGTCGTTGTTAAGATTATTTCTATAATTTTCTCCAGAAGAGTTTAGTTTCATCTGTAGACTTGTTGCCAGTACAGTTTTCTTCAAGTTTATCTTGGCTCCTTCCGCTTATCTCTCCATCTGTTTAATCAGCTTCTCGGGAGCTCCCATAGCTGGTGCAAATAACCTTTGCATTCCGCACAAAAGAGGAACCGTTTCTCGATGCACTCTCGGGTTGAAGGCATTTAACCTTGTCACGGTCCATTTTGACACACAGGTGTGTCAGTAACCAGTTCATTTCATTGAGTGCAGGAGCTTCGTACACTTTTGGAGTTATAAAGGAAGTGCACAAGCGGTGTGTCGTTTTATTTGTTTAATGTTTAATGAATTAACAGTCATCAGCTGAAGTTGCAATGGGTACACCAGCAATGAACTGTGGTTGTCTAAATGGGCTCTAAAATAGGTCACAAACTCACAGTTTTCACTTGAGAACTGTAGCATCAGTACATGTCATTACAAAAATTTGTGAAAGGAGTGAAATGCTAAGGTAGAGCGTTTGCTTGGTGATTGTAATAGTAATCTACATTATATGCAACAATTTTAACTGGTTTTTTGTGTTTTCAAACTCAAAAGTCATTGTATGAAGGTAAACCAGCCACAAATTCTACAAATGGCTTCGCAATCTCCCTGGAAGTTCTTGGGTCACAAACCCACAGTTTTCACTGACGCAACCGTAGCGAAGAGTGTAGCTGGGAGATTAGCCCTAGTGTTTCTTCTTCCGGTGGGTTTCCAGCTTCTCCTGGTTTTCGCAAGGAAAAAAACAAACAGGTCAGGGATTGGTTGAGGTTGACCGGAAATGATCATATTTTCAAGAAGAAAACCGATAATGTCCTTCCACTGGGAATTTACAAGACGGCAGCCTAAAATATCGTTTCTCGATTCATTCCGGATCAAGTGGTCTAAACCCTTGCGGATAACAATGTACGTTATCTGCAAACAAGATCGGTTACCCAAATAAATGAACTTAATAGCCAGCAACAGCACATAAACATTAATAAACCGAAGTTCTAAAAATGTATACTCCAGATTGGCAAGTCATTTGAATCCGTCATTTCCTAATCCCAACCGAAGCCGTTTCAATCAACGCGTCAGTTTCTCCGATTGATCAGCACGATGAAACTCATGAGCGGTCCTACTCTATTCCAAAAGTGGAGGTGGTCTTGTTCTCCATCTTGATTCACTGATCGCGAGATCAATTTTCCAATTTTTTAGGGAGTACTTCCGAAATGTGTTTGCCTAGCTGAAACTGCGTTATTCTCAAGTAGTCCAAGTATTTGTCGAGATAGCTGAGCTCATATACTGGGAGCGACGATCCAAAAAATTGTGAACGCATCTATTGGAACATTGAAAATTAAAGCTTCCAGGATGGACTCCCGTACGTTCAATAACTTTTTGCCATTTTTATATCGCACTCAAAGGAGAAAATTTTACAATCTGCCAGCTGATTGAAGCTAAAGCTGTAGCAACACCTGTGTAAAATGTTTAATGATTTGCGATAAACTTAGGCAACCTTTAGTTTAGTCAGCTAATATCCGTAGGTCAAGTGAAGTGTGTCAATTGTAACGTAACACTTGAATAACTACGACGAGTAGGACTTCATTGCCGCTTGAGTACTGTAGGCTACAGTCTGTAGCATCCGTACATGTCAAAATCAATGTTAAGTGAAAGGGGTAAAATGCCAAAGTAGAGCATTTTCTCGGTGATTGTAATAAAACCCCACATTATATGCAACAATTTGTACCGCTTATTTGTGTTTCAAAAACCATTGGAAGTCATCGGATGAAGGTAACATTGTGGGTGAATGGCGAACGAAGAGCAGATCCTTTTGATTGCGAGGGTGGATTCTCATTGCAGGGACGGTCGTAAGCTGACCGAAAATGACCATGTTTTCGAGAAGAGAACCGACAATGTCCTTCCACTGGGAAGTTACAAGACGGTAACCCAAAATGTCGTTTCTCGATTCATTCCAGGTCAGGTTGTCTAAACCCATGGAAGAAACGAGAACTCAAAGGTTGCCTGCAACTTGGAGCAGTCAATCAATCCTTAACTACAGTTCTCCTTCAGTCAACTCCGATTTTTCGGATAATTGGATTTTCGGATAAGTATTTTGCAGATAAGGATGTACGTTATCTGCAAACAGGCTCGGTTAACCAAACCAGCCAGCAAGTTCTCATAATGTATATTTTCAAACGTAAGCATATGGGTTGAGAAGACAATCATGGATCTAGATACATTGAAGGCACGTCCAGACATTTCGCAAACCGTTGCTGGTTCCGAGGGATGCACCTTCTTGTGCTCCTGAAAGGACTTCATTGTTGGAAATGTCTTCGGGCCACGAGAACATTCTTTTGGTAGAAACACTTCAAACAAGTTCTATAAACGTATACTCCAGATTTTCAAACCACTCGAAATCCGTCATTTCCTAATCCCATCCGAAACCGCTTCATTCAACGCGTCAGTTTCTTTTCAGACTATGAAACTCATGATACTCTTTCCAAAATTGGAGTTGGTCTTGTTCTCCATCTAGTTCACTGACTGGAGATCAATTTTCCAATTTTTTAGGAGTACTCCGAAATGGTGTTGCCTAGCTGAAACTGGTTATTCCAAGTAGTCTCAAGTATTTGTCGAGATAGCTGAGCTCATACACTGGAAGCGCCGACCCCACAAAAATTGTGAACGCATCCATTAGAGCATTGAAAATTAAAGCTTCCACGATGGACTCCCGTACGTTCAGTAATTTTTTGCCATTTTTATATCGCACTCAAAGGAGAAAATTTTACATTATGCAAGCTGATTGAAGCTGAAGCTGTAGCAACACCTGTGTAAAATGTTTAATGATTTGCGATAAACTTAGGCAATGTTAGTTTAGTAAGCTCATATCCGTAAGTCAAGTGAATTGTGTCAATTGTAACACTTGAAAAACTACGACGAGTAGGACTTCATTGCCGCTTGAGTACTATAGCATCAGTACATGTCATTATAAAATTTTGTGAAAGGAGTGAAATGCCAGGGTAGAGCGTTTGCTCGGTGATTATAATAGGAATCTACATTAAGTACAACAATTTGGAGCAGTTCATTTATGTTTTAAAACTCATAAGTCATTGGATGAATGTACCACTCACAAATCGGACACGGAATGGCTTCGGAACCTCCGATGACGGATATGGATTTCCGTTCGAAAGTAACATTGTGGATGAATGGCGTACAAAGAGCAGATCCTTTTGATTGCGATGATGGATTCTCATTGCAGGGACGATCGGAAGCTGACCGGAAATGATCATCTTATCGAGAAGAGAACCAACGATGTCCTTCCACTGGGAATTTATGAGACGGTAGCCCAAAATGTCGTTTCTCGATTCATTCCGAATCAGGGGGTCTAAACCAATGCAGATAACAATGTACGTTCTCTGCAAACAAGTCGGTTGAAAAACAAATCACTTTATTAGCCAGTACAAAAACATTAAATAAACCGAAGTTCTCAAAACGTATATTTTCAAACGTAACCATATGGGTTGAGAAGACAATCTCACATATCTCACAGACGCTTTCGCGTTCAGATGGATGCTCCTTCTTGTGCTCCTGAAGGGACTTCATTGTCGGAAATGTCTCGGAGCAACGAGAACATTTTTATGGTGGAAACAAGCCAAACAAGTCAATGTATACTCCAGATTTGCAAACGTGAACATATGAATTGAGAAAGCAACCTGTTCTGAAAATACGTACACAAATTTCGCGGACGCTTTCTTGTTCAGAAGGATGCTCCTATTTGTGCTCTTGAAGGGACTTCATTGTTGGAAATATCTCGAGGCAACGAGAACATTCATATGGTAAAAAAATGAATCCCTTCGGGAAAGGAGACGCTATCTATGACATTGAAGAAATTTAGAAGGCTAGAAGTTTGTTTGTCGATACCAATGTAGGTCAAACAAGTTTAAAACGCTTCTAACTTGAATAGTTTCGAAGAAATTTTGCTTTCGTCCCGACATTTTGGAATATAGTATAGCTGCAACACAAGGGCACTTGAGTACACAAAGTTTTTTAAATTAGGGACTTCGTACCTTGGAGTAAATGATATCCCTGATTATTTTTGTTAAATTGTGACACGTGACCTTTGAGTGTTCAATTGAGGTACAGTAAACAGTTACCTATCCGTAATTACCTAGGTTACGTTTAGGTAGGTTGCATTACCACCTTTGCTTTACTGTAACCAAGTTCATAGCCTAGAAAGTTTATAACCTACTCGGGAAACATTTTCCAGATCCCCGATTGTAACTTAAAATCCACTGAGAGAACAAATTTAGTTAGCTATTGTTGATAATGTACATCAATGATTTCTAGAGTTGTTCATTCTATGTGGTTAAAATGGCCAAAATATGTATGTAAATATATACTTAAAAAAGCCAAAATACGTAGTTAAATATGTAATAAAAACTGCAAAAATATGTATAAAAAGGTACCTGAAAACTTAAAAGGACCTTAAAATCAATGTTTTTGCATAGAAAAACAAGTTTCAGAGTTCAAGTTTAAAAAAATTGATAGTTTTATCTTTCACAAAAATGAAAAATCATGCAAAAACGGCGAAAAATACTCGTACAAAGTTTGGCTTCAGTTAGATAACACCGGAAAAATATGTATTTACATGGCATGAACAACTCTGCTTATGAAATTAGTGCATACTCACTAAATACGGATACGTATTTTGAACTCGTATTTTACTTAACGACCCAATTCAATCATTTGCAAATAGTAGAACTTGATAGTGTAATGCTTTTGATAACACTCCACGGACGCTTCTATCTGTTTGCATGTATGCCAATGGAAACCATGCATTACTGTGTTCAAACATGTTTAATAACTTTCTCTACAGCACCAGGGGTAAATTACTGATGTAGCATTAATTCTAGTATACTTATACTAAGTTTTATTATAGTTATTAATGAAGTTATAAGATAAGAAAATAGACTCCGAATTACGGTCGTAGTTGCTTGGCAAGTCTGCACATTTTCTAATCAATAGTGCAAACGAAGGTTAGGGTTTAATTTTGAATAACTTTAGATTGATTGGGGACTAACTTCACATCATGCAACAAAAATTGTTCCAAGATCACTTTCGTGATTTTGCAACAATTTTTGGTTGTTTTTTTTTCTGATAAGGCGTAAAAAATAATTTGTTTGTTAGTAATTAGTAGTAAGTATATTATAACCAGTTGAGGGTTTTGACAAAAAATGTCTTATATTGACAATTGCTGCAACTATTAAACAACCAACCTACAATTAAATTAAATTCACATAGATCTATTATTTTCCTTGTTCGCGATAATTTGTGTTAAGTTTTTAATAGTTGAAGTGTCATAAAAACGACACCAATATTGTCTATAATATTATTACATGATTTTTTAAACAATCATTTTCATATTAATCGTAAATGCATTTGGTATAGATGATGATAATGATGATGAGAATTTTGAAAAGTAAATTTTTTGGTAAAATCATTTCAATAAAATATTCAAGTTCATTTTTCAAACATTAAATGTATTTGTGTCTGGTTATATTTATTCATCTGCATGTGATTGTCAATTGCCAACAGCAGGATTTATTAACATCATCATCGTAACGAGTATTTAAAGGCATCCCAACTCATAATACAATACCTCTTTTCAGTCTGCCGAAATTAGTTTGAAGCATTATGGTGGATTAAGATGCAAAAACTTTACATATACAAACCTCAAAGAAAGCTATAGGTTACATCAGTATTTTTCTTTTTGAAAGCAGTTAAAAGTTTACTTATTTGGGCATACATTTAAGCAAATCTGCATAATTGAACTACGAGTTACCGGGTACTTAACCATCAAACACAATCAACCAGGACAAAGCATGGACGGCCGCAACCACCGAATAAAAACGTGATGTGAAGAAGATACTGGTAAGATATATGAAGTAACAAGATTATGGTCATATTGATGTATGTATGATATGCGAAAGCTCTGGAGATCTTCGAGCATTGAGGAAACCCATTGACAAGAAATTATTCATACAATGTACAAGAAATGAGTGAAGGCATAATTTGGTACATAGCAAATAGGGAACTTGCATTGCTTGCTTCATTACCAGACCTACTCATAGAGATCGACGGGCATATAAAATTGGAATTTGGTATCACCGTCATAAGGTAAGGCAAATGTAATTTTTATTGTTTCATATACTCCCAATAAATACGAATTGTATAAGCACATGAAGTCAGTAATATGTTCTGTTTAAAATCTCCTGGATCCTTAGGTAGGTGGATGATAGATAGGAAAATATTGTAATTTTTACAATACAAAAAAGATATTTATGAATAAAATAAAGTCGACGTAACGGGATCTAATTACTGGTTGTTTTAGTGACGAAGTTGTTTGATCCCAGTTGATTAATAAGTCGTGAAAACGAAACTTTATAAATGCATAGGTAGAATTCTTAGATATTTGTAGTGAGCAAATTAAACCAAATCGTTTGAAATCAAGTCTAGAAACATAGCTGACGACTCGCCATGTACATTTTGAGTTCCTGTAGTTGAAAACCAATGAGAAACTCTTTATTTCAAATGTCTATACAAATGGCATAATAAAATATGATAAAGCTTGCAACTATTAAGTTTCTTCATTTTCTTTATTTGTCAGAGCCATAGCTAATACATGAAGCATAACATCCAACTGGAAATTTCCAGTTGCATAATAAACCACATATTTATTTGTTGGTTTCAGTTATTAGACCGAAAATCGGTGTACATAATAATAATATGCTGAGCCATTACATGCTTCGACTTAAATTAATCAATTTTACGTACTTTTATGTTTGTGTAGGTATTACTTTCCCTAATTCACAGTTAAAATTAATCTTGAAAAGTTAGATTTCGTCACAAAGATCACTACACACTACTCATGACGAGCGTTAAATTATTTATTTATTATTTATTTATTTTATTTATTTTTTAGACAATTGTGTGAGCGATCAAAATAAATGATTAGATAACATTTGCATTGTGATTATATGTAATAATATGTAATTTTATAGCAGTATTCACTAAAGCCCTTACATTTTTTCCTATTTTTACACACATTATATTCATAACAACATAATTTGCTTGTTAGTAGAATAGTTTGATTGGGTTAGCATAGTTAATACGTACGGAAACGCATTTACATTTTATGTCGCGTAGAATGATGTTTGAAGTGTACTATAAGTTGATATATTTGGAGTAGCTTTTCTTCGACTGCCATTCGTTAAATTCGTTTATCATCCTTTCGTTTTTGTGCGAGGCGTAGCAACGACTGACTGGGTTCTTTTTACTGAATTCTATGTTACAGGGGGACGTGATGTAGCGTTGAAGGTGATGAAAAGTGCTCCTCATTATACCGATACTGCCTTAGATGAAATTAAGCTTTTAAAATGCGTAACTTTATTTTGAAGCCAAACCTATACTATTTGAGTTGGAAACATGTGGTCGTGGTGAAATTGCAGTGGAATGTAACCCTAATTGTCTATGGTTGTGACGATTGACTTTTTAGGTGAGAGATGCAGACCCAACGGATCCAAACAACTACCACTGTATTTCGCTAAAAAATGTTAAGAGCATTATACGTCAGGTAAGCATTCTCAGACGAAACTACATTAAGCCCTTTGTTACGATGAAAGCAAGAATTGTCTGCTCATTTTTTCTGTAACTTTTTTTCAGACGTTGGAAGCGCTTGAATATTTACAGGCTAAATGTAAAATAATTCATACTGATATGAAGCCTGAAAATATATTACTGTGTGTTGATGATCAAAACGTAATACAATTAGCAAATGAAGCCACTAATTGACAAAAACTCGGTGTAAAACTCCCTGAAAGCGCAGGTATGTGGATGGTTGTCATGAAATAAATCAAGCGAACAGGTGTATTTAACAGTGCACACTTTGTAATTAATTGGTTCTTTTGTGTTTTAGTAAGGGTGGAGCAAATAGCAAAATGCCTAAAAATAACAAAAAGAAAATGAAGAAGAAGGCAAACAAACAAGCTCAACTTGTAGAGCTGCAGCAACTTCAGGAGGTTGAGGAACATGAGACCTCAGGTCCTGATGGAGATTGCGAAGAAAGCTCTACCACAAATTAAGACTCAATGGATTCCTTTGCAGGTTTGATCATCTCGATTTCTCTTTTTACAACAAAAACCAACGTTGGCATTTTCATTTATTTGCTTCACACCCTCCAGGTAAAGGCCCACAAAGAGATGTCAAAACAGAAGATAATGAGATTCACTCTGAAGATTCCAAAGCCAATCACATAATTTTTATGTTAAATTTCAAAACATTCAAAAATTGCGAACAACCTCTGCCATGCCTTCAATAAACTTTAAATTCAAGAATATATTTGATTTTCTGCACTTTAAGTACACATATTGGTTTTTGAATTTTTTGTAAAAAATCACTTGTCTTTGTTTTAAATTTACGCGTGTTTTTTTTCGAATTTTCAAAAATCCTTGAATTTTCACCTGTAAAATCGCTTGGAGATTAAGTCAAAGAAAATTTCAGCCAAATGCGTCAAGAAACCTCTGAGAAAATGCCATCCCTTTACCGAGACCCTAAAAACATCCAATTACCCCTAACGCAAACGTATCACATTACCCCGGCCGATAAACCTATCCAACATGCATAACTCACATAGGTCTTTATTACTGACATAACTGTGATTCCATCTGAAATACACATATCAAGTCAATTTCATAAAGCTGGTGGAACTTCTCTTTACAAGTGCATAGGCGCATGAACACATATGTGCATAATTATTTATGAATATATTTGCGTTATTTACTACGATAGTACTGTTGTATGTTTACGAGAATTCAAATTTAAAAGAAGTAAAAAACAATGAAATGAGCGTTACTTGTTTGGTATGTTAGGTTAATAGTATAAATAAATCTAATTTCTCGTATTCCAGGGGAGCTAGTGGTGATTTGAACTCGTTTTGTGCAGCCACATATCTTTGATCTTTGTGAATGCTATCAAGTGCGATCTTGTTGTTTGCATGGATTGAACTCACGGTGCACAATTTTTTTCTCAATTCTTTGGATTTGTAATAATTTTCCTTTTGTGTTTTCCGATTGTTTCTTCATTGTGATTATACGGGATTTGACTCTTAGGACGACGTAAAATACAATCCATAATAAAACATATTGTGTGTCACACTACGCTATAAATCTAAGGAATTTCCAGGCCATCTTGAATCAAAATATTTTATAATTTGTTTTTCGTAATCTTTCGTCTGTTCCTAAAAGCAAAAGTTTACAAGTAGAAGTTTAATTGGCCAAAATGAGTGTGCTAATTAGTTTTGTGATGATATGCTGGTGAGTGTGAAAGTCAAAAATTGAAAATATGTTCTATAGGTCTGTGTTGGTCATGCATTTCATAAATTGTCAAGCCTTTCTTTGCAGACATGATTGGGGCGAATTACGACATCATACATGCAAATCTATAATTATTGCAGTAGGAAGGATATTTCTAAAGTATTTTGCACTAATGATTCTAACAGGTAAAAACATTTTACACCTATGCATAATTGAAACTAGTCAATCGGGATGCAAACATGTAGCTGAAGCTGTATTGTCTGGGTGTCGTGATCGTAACCAACGCATTCAACATTACTATGAAAATTACAATTGTACATTCAATGATCATTTTATCGTAGTTTACTGACGATTTATATCGCATTTGGCAACAAGCAAGCAAAATTGCTATGAACTTATTTGTGCTAAGTATGTATATGATTTGCAACATGTTTGCTTGCAGTTAACAATGATAAGACCTTTCTAGTACGTAAACTCGATTTCTCTATTTGCCTAAAATAATAATTAGTACAATTTTGTTTTGATAAGTCCCTGGAATTCCCAAGTTATTGGACAGACACATTTGGAATCTGTCCGTCCTTGATAAGTATCTAAGTCTAAATAATAATTGGTTTGCATCGACATCAATGCATAATGCATCTATCAAATTATTTGACGAAGCAGAGATGAGTGATTCGACTATTCAGACTGTTAGTTACCAGTTTTCATAGTTTTTGTATGACCACGCTACTATTTTGTAATACTGTTCTGTATAGTTGCCTAAATTTCGAAGCAATCATTTTCCACATACCATTTTGCTTTGCAATTCTTCATAATGCATAGCTTTTTGAAAGTTTGCTTCATTTATTCATAATATCTGCTATTTTCACACATTATTCTTTAAACACTAGCATGGGAGATTCAACAGGAAGTTGTGTTACAAAAGTACTTCAGATTTGCAATATCATATCATGCAAACTTGCTCACTCGTTCTACAGCTCACATTCGTGTATGTTGTGATTTTGTACACTACTCATCTATCCCTTTGCTCGTAAAAAGGCGTAGTTGTTGTTACAGCCGAACTAAGCAAAATCTGAAGCATGCTTAGAATATACATCCATAGCTTTCCTTCCTATACAATGTGTAAAGAGTGCATGTTATAAGGAAATATACCAAAAAAGCAGGTTGCTGTTACATTTGAGGCTGCATTTGTTTGGGTTGCCTTTGCATACATTTCTTGCAGCTCAGCACATCTGATCCTTATTTTGGTTTGTACGTTTACATTTGCACAATCTTATCTTCCTCTCAAAATATCTTTTTAAAGGGGCCAAAAATTTTAAATTGAACCAGAAATTGTTATTTTCAGCTTTAAAATACGTTAATGCCTGTAGCTGATGGCTTTCGGCAGCCTCTTGAACTTATAAAGTGTAACCGATTAACTTCGCTGAACGCCGCAACCCCAAACAAGCAAATATGGATCACTAAAATTAAGCGGTTTGTCTCGTATCTATTAAGGGAATACGCGCGGCGTATTATAAATAACAACAAAATGATGCCACTGTGGATAAATAAGTTTGATGGCATTGTAGAACAGTGAGCCAATAGTTTCTTCAAGTGACGAGTCCATGCTTGATGTGGACGTGGAGAAGGTTACCTTATCTCTTGCCTGTATCAAGATTCAAGGACGCAATTCAGATTCCGATCCGATCTGTTTTTGCACATTGTATCGCTTAGATTAGATTGTGTAATGATAACGGATACCCCGATATGCGTGATTTAATGTAATTTAACAAAGCCTGGATACTTCACAGCACGTGCAAGTGCTGCTAGTTTGGTTGGCGAGCAAACAAACACGGATGAAAGTAATTAAATAGGTTGGTCACTTCACAATATTTTGGTTTTATATCTACTCATTCACATGTTGGAAATGTGGGCCTGTTAGAATACTCATCATTTGATTTGTTTCTACAGGTTATTAGGAAACTTCAAAATGTTGACGAATCATCGAAGTTTCTTTGCCAAGACAGTGGAGCATTTGGCTCGATGTCTTGCAGCAATGAAGCCAACTCCATTTGAGAAGGTATACTGTGTATTCTACCGTTTCTTCAATCTATTTGTGCCAGTGAATCTGTTTGTAGGCAGATTAACAAAAAGTATTTAATTTTCATCATCAGGTTCAGCGATTGCTTGACCTTTGTCCTTCCCCAAGTGCGAATGGGATCTACCGAATAACGGAGCGTTGTCAAGATGCTATAGTGGCCCTTGGGATCTATTTTATTGAGTCTGGGCTGCAACACAAGCATAAAATTTTACCATATCTGACTCAACTGTACAAATGCCTTCCTCGATGTCAGTGGTCAAGCGCTGTTGGATCGCTTGAAAGTGAGTGGACAGGGAATTAAAACTTTAGTTTGTTTGATTTTCAAATCTTATTCACAATATTGACAACTCCTGAATGCTTTCCGATTTCAGAAATATCCCTGGTGGAGAAAGTATCATTTTTGTTGACAACCTTGCTCAGCGACGTATCTATTCTTAGTGGAGACAATGATAGGAAAGAGATTACCTCCCTGCAACTCGAGCTACTTCATAGGGTTGCCGAGTCCATTACGGAGACAGTGTCAGCGTCTCATGACAGCGAGCTTCCAGATCCCCGCAAGAAAGAGCTTGTTGTTGATGTGCTGCTTCCTCTTCTTCTCGGGGTTGCTAGAGGATTTGGAAGATATGGAGAAATGGAGGATTGTATCATTCCATTATTTACCCTTATATTTCCCAAACCCAAGGCACCAATGCTGGTCAAGAAGGATGAGAAAGGTGTGAAAGCTATTCCTAATTTTCGATCTGTCATTCCACGATCTTTGTCAACATCCTTTGGAGTGCCTATAGTTAACGAGCAGCAGGCTGACCACGGCAATTGGTTAGTGACGTGTTTAAATGAAACATAATATGCATGTAGCAGGAGGGATGATTATATATCAGTACTATTTTATACTAATTCAGGTTTACAGTCGCTTCAATGCCAAAGTCGGATGTGGATTATGCTACGGTATTCTTCCGGAAGCAAGGCTCATCATATGCCTCCTACAAAAATAAACCTTTACTAGTAAAGTTTACAGTTGCTCAACTTCAGGTAAAGTTCTGGCAGAATATAAACTGAATATGAGTACCTATATGGTTCACTTTGTAATTAACCGCATTTCCCGTTTTGGAAACAGTCAGTGCTCCAAACTGCGAAAAGTATACTGGATCAGGAAATGCTAAACGACTTGGATAGCTGGGTAGCAGATGCTAAGAATTCCGACCGAACTTCCCATTACAAGTATGATACATTCATTTATAAAATGCATGACGTAATGTGGACTTTTAGTTTGAATGCAATGATACTTACTTGTACTTAATATTGTTATTGCAGGTCAGTTAGCGAAATCTTGAACTTGGTTTTGGTCTCCCTGCTTAAAGAATGTCTTCATCGTCATCAAGATCTTCCCGCACCATTCACCAAAGAAGTTCAGGAGTTTGTTAAAGGGTTGTTTCTCTCAGGTCAAACGGAGCTGATGCGCTACTCCAGAAAAAATGTTGACGTGGGTGACATGAATTGGTTTATATTTGAAACAAGTGACAATCTATTCGCCTACTGTAGTTTTCTGTGTCATTTCCTTTCAGGAGGCTGGGGAGGGCATAAATGGAGTAAAGCGGTGTGGCAAGTTTAGGATGAACGTGCAGACGAATGCTAACTGCGTTGAACTTTTGGTTTGGGCAATAGGAGACGAGTCTGGTAAGCTGATGACTTGATGAGAGCTAAGGATGAGGCTGATCTCCACCATACTATGTCAAATACGAATTAGTCGTTGATTTCAGTTTGCTAACATATGTTTATATTGCAATTGCCTTTTCTCCACTGTTTAGTTGTCAATGAAATTACTTTCATTCATGAAATTTTAAGCGATATCGGTTCAAAAAGTAGAGAACGGGCGGTCATCAATAAATGCGCAAGTAAATTTAACGGAATGTTGTTAACTTCGAGTTTACAGTGTGCAACAGTATGTGTTAGAGTTTACCTTTGTCAGAGTTGTGGAGCTTACTTACTCTGTTGGAAGGCAAAGATGTTGCCACCTTTGTTAAAAACCCTCTTTGTTTTTCACCTTCCGAGCTCATTTTTGAGAGCTGAGAGATTCCCTTTTGGCCCTCAATGTATTTTTGCTAATCGTTATGTTAAAGTCAAGATAAATCAATTTGACTCTACTCCACAGCTCTGATCAAATTTTCACAATTTGTGTGGGTCGCAGTTCCTCCCTGAATTGAGTTGATAAATGACTGTACCTACCTTTATACTAATGAAAACGCTTGCGTGTGATTATGAATTGAAACTAATAAGTGTGGAGGATCGAATGTTGCTGTGAAATTCAGAGTTCTGTCTAGGTTTTCCTTTCTTTTTACGAGCTCCGTGTGGTGAAGATAGCAAGATTTCTGCTAGGAGCTTGTTTTCGTTTGCCTGTTTGCTATACTCGGCAAAGGAATTCATTTACTAATCTCATTTACTTTAATCCAATTCTGTAGGAGCTGACAGTCTATGTTGTAGACTGGCGGAGAAAATTAATGACACACATGCCAACAAACTAGCTCTAGCGCATATGCCTTTGCTGGTGGTGTGCCTTCAGGTGAGTACTTGCAATCTTTATAGTTTCAACATAATGAACTGATAAACAAATATGGCATTATTATATATGAATATATGTACTCCACAGGGTCTTGGAGATCTTGCTTGTAAATTTCCCACAATAGCATCTTCAAGCATTCAATATCTGAAGGAATTTCTCATTGGGCCATCTCCTATACTCGCACGGTTGTATGACAAAGAGTCTGCAAAAGCATCAAGTAGGTCAAAATCCAATGGTGGACAATAGGTATTGAGTTCAAAAGATTGCAACATGTAATGGTTTTTTGTTTGTATGCAACAGACGTTCAAAAGTTGGAAGATGTTTGGAAGAAAGATGATACTCAAATGGCTGCATTCCAACGCTTAAGGGATGTAGCCATTGAGAATTTGTGCTTGGCCCTCAAAGCTGGACTCAGCCTTGAGGCTCATTCCGTTCAAGCCTTTCTGGCATCGGTCTCTAATCGAGTTTTCATGGCGGAGAAGGAGTGGTATGTGTTAGTCAAATAAACATATTTTCAAAGTTACGCACTATTTTTGGAAACCCAGTTGTAATTGGTAATTTGGGAATTGAACTCCAGGAAGGATTCACTATCTCCAGAGAAGAAAATGGATGTAGACTTGCCGTCGTCGGCTGATACAGAAAACTCGCTGTTGGTACTCACCAATTCGATTGTGATGCTGGGTCACGTTGCCGTTGCGTTGAAGGAAACTGCAAAAACTACCGAATCCGTGTTGCATTTCCTTCAACAACGTGTTGGAAAGATGCCACCTGTTCTTGACATTCTTATAGTTGACCAGTTAGCCTGCATAGTGATAGCTAAATGCGAGGTAATGTACCTAATTGTAGTACCTACGTATCATTATTGAGGGGAATTTTTTACTAACAATTATTCAATTGTGTTGCAGACATACGTTTACGAGGAGGTTATGAAAATGTTTGTGATGTTTACCGTGGAAGCTAGCTCATCCACCTACTCTGAAAAACCTGACTGCAAATACAGGCATATCAGTGGATCCGTAATGAATGCGCTGGCGAATATTGCCTTGAATTTAGAGGGCGAGCCTTTAATGAATGACTTGCTAGTTCGTCTATTGGAGCTATTTGTACAGCTAGGATTAGAAGGAAAACGCGCTGCAGATCGGTCTCCGGCAACAGTAAAGGTAAACTCCAGTTTGATTCACCGCGTACGTAGATGATAGACTTTGTAAATTTGCACTAATGATATACATACACATTTACATATTGATTAGGCATCCTCATCTGCTGGAAACTTGGGAATTTTGATACCCGTAATTGCTTTATTGCTACGACGTATACCGCCGATTACTGAAGTTAAACCAAGACTTCACAAGTTGTTCCGTGACTTCTGGCTGTACTGTATTATCATGGGCTTTGTTTCATCGGAAGAACACAATGGGTTATGGCCTGCGGAATGGTATGAAGGGGTTAAGGAAATTGCTTCAAAAAGTCCACTCCTTATATGTCGCACCAGTATCAGATCTGAACTACGAGAACTTCAATATACCTCAGCGTTAAGGGCTGAAGCGGTTTCACCAGTAAGCTAAAATACATACACATAATGCGTTAGAGAAGTCTTAGCAACGTTCTTTAAATGATACTGTTACTTTTAGATCGAGCTACAGGAGTTGCGAAACAAAATTTTAAACTTATTGGACAAAAGTTCAACAGATGTAGCGTCAATTGTAAGAAGTCTCCAGTTCCCACAGTGCGCGTACGTGTTATCAGTGTACTGGCTGGAGATCCTACGAATACAAACAGTTCCGGAGCCTAGCTTTAAGGAGATTTTTGGATACTTGTGTGAACCTTCCATTCAAAAAGAGAAGAATGGGCTGTGGCAATGCTTTTCATGGTACGTACTAGCAGTTTACTTTTTACTTACAATCTGTTATTGGAGAAGGAAACGTTTAGGTGCCTAATAGTGTTTTGATCCTTTAGTGTCGCTGAGAAAGTTTTTGAAAAGTTCCTGATAGTGTTGACGGAACGAGATAAGGATATTCAAAGGGAACGAGAATTAGAACAACATGCTCAATTTTTGCTGGTGAAATTCAATCATATTAACAGACAAATACGAAGGGTGGCTGATAAGTTTCTTTCTGGACTAGTAGACAGGTAATATAAGCCGTTTTATCTACGTTTCCGATTTACTCAATTATGAAGATGCATTGCATACTTACCTTGTTGTTCTTGCAATCTCAGATTTCCCCATTTGCTATGGAGTCGTACTGTTTTGCATACAATGCTGGATATATTGGAGGTGCTCTCGAAGAGCTTAACAACTAACCCGAATTTGGATACTGCAACGTCTGCAATTGCTAACACGCCGTATGCAATTCAGTTCATGGACAGTATGGATGCCAGAGAGGTAGAAATTTTCATTAATTATTTGCACTAGTCTATATGTGAATGTACCGATAAAGATATACGGATAGTGTATATATATAACTGATTGCTTGGCACGTAAAGAATGATATTCTCAAACATTGCATGGGTGTCATTATTAGGCAATGGTTCGAGACTATTCTGAAAGATGCACAGGATTCCTACAGGAAGCAATGAAGTGGGCTCCAGAAACAACTAGGTCTCATTTGGAGGAATACGTTAATTTAAACTGTGGTGATGCACTCCAGAATCATTCCGGCTTGGCGATGGCAACAGAAGGTTTACTGAAGTTTGCTGGGCTCAACTTAGTCGCTGAGAATCTTCCGGTAAGCACATGCTCCGATCTTTTTTCAATAATTTGACTGCCACTTATATAGCGTCATACATTATTGCTAAACTAAAAATTGCAACATGCTCACAGGATACATCCTTGGAAAAACGACCGGAATGCGTTAAGACCAGTATTCCTAGGTGTATATCTTCGCTTACAATGCGAAACCACTACCTTGGTCAAGTCCAAGGCATGTTACAGATCGAAAAATTAAGTGCTGTTGTAGCCGGGCTGATTCAACGGCTGTCTAGGGACTCAACCGATAGATCCATTACTGATGAAATGTTTCAAGAAAGTATTTGGATTGCCACATCCCTCTGCATTTGTCATGAAGGTGCTCACAAAACTGCGCTGAGAAAACACCAGCAACAAGAGTCAACACTAGATTGTAGTTCAACTCAATTTAAATTTAATGTTTCAGGGCTGAACCGCATATTACTGCATGCAATATGCTGGGCTCCGATCCATAGGTTTACTGCGGGCGTACTTCGTTCCTGTTGCGAATGTTGGCAGTGGTTACTCTCCGCGCGAAAGGATCTCATTTTAGCATTCATGCAAGAAATGTTAGCTTCATGGCAGGTGAGAGTTTAAGCTTGAACTATTTATAAATGTCGTGAGGAAAATTAGCAAATAATTTAATTACATTTCATAATGATACAGAGTACTGTTGAAAGACGTATGGGCATCTTTACCCCCGATACAAAATGTACTAGCCCATTATCAGCATATGAGGGTTGCGATTTGAAACTCAAAATTCCAGATGTAGCTCCACATGATATTTGGATAACATTCATCTGTGAAATGGTTGAAAATAGCAAAGGCTGCAATGATGATTTGGTAGAGATGTTTCTGTACTTGGTCCACCGAACCTTTCCATTAAGCGTTGGCACTGAATCTGCCATGACCCGGCATATCCTAGTCTTGAGACCAAGGTTTCGTCTCCTCAGTTGTGCCCTTAGTATTTTACAAGATGACTCCAGCCGACATTCCCACCTCAAGAAATCCATCATTCGTGAACGAATTTATGCTTCCTGCTTTGACTACTTTTGTCAAGGATATTCTGTGCCATCAGCAGATGCAATGGAGCTGCGGAAGGATTTGCAAGTTGTTTTGAAATTTTGGCAAATACTTCATAACGACAAAAAGTATATCAGACCATTCATTCCACAACAAACTGTCCGTGCACCTTTTGTAAGTTTAGTTTTCATCCTTTTATATCACGTTCTTTATGGCTGAACCTATTCAAAACTGTGTTGCATCTACATTTGATTTATAAAGCAATCAAGATATCCGGAAACGCTACCGGTTTCTGAAGTCCGATTTACTGACGGGTGGATGAATACCGTGTATATGAAGAAAGATTCTCGAATCCGCATTAATAAACAAAGAAATGAGGTGTTTGAGAAGAACAGTGTCAAGGAAATGATTAGGAAGAGGAACCTTATTCTGGAATTACTTGCTCAAGAGGTATTCCTAGCAAGACTTTTAAAATGTGTGCTCACATATCACTTTAAATGAACATTACGTAAAGTAGTTTGCCTTTTCTTTTGAAAGATTGATGTACTGATGACTTGGCATAACCCACTTAATACTACTGACTTGATGATATCCGCCGAGTCAACCATAAACACATGGAGGGCGATGAAGAGTTCTGATAAAATGTGGCGAGATTCAGTACGCCTTGCCTGGGATATCAGCCCAGTTCTTGCGGTCTACTTACCACGGCGTCTTAAATCTGCAGACAAGTCGGTTGTCATGGATGAGGTAGGACACCTTGTTCGTAACGTTCCGGACTGTGTTATGCATATACCTGAAGCGCTTATGTACCTTGTGACGTCAGACGCAATTGTTGGTGACTATCCAGAGGTACGTACTTTGTTTAGTGTTACTTTTTCATTAAAATGATAGTATTGGACTTTACTAAAAGCTGACGATTACTTGTAGTTGTCAGCGGTTCTGACATGGGCACCATGTTCCCCTATCCGCGCACTCTCATTCTTCAGCAGACAGTATCCAACGCATCCCATTACAGCTCAGTATGCTGTACGGACATTGTTAAGCTATCCAGCAGACGCCGTGTTGTTTTATATTCCACAGCTAGTCCAGAGTTTGCGTCATGATCATGTATGTACATTTGGGTTGTAATTCCATATCATTCATCATGCTCATATACAAGAAGGTTACTTACATATTATGCACAATTTACAGATGGGCTATGTGGGAGAATTCATTAAGAACATTGCAAAGAAATCACAACTCGTAGCACATCAGTTGATTTGGAACATGCAAACAAATATATTTCTGGATGAAGAGGGTCATCAGAGAGATCGTAAGTTTGAGTTCATACTTGTAGTTATGTATATATGTACGTGTGTATTATGTGCATACACATATGCCTCAATGTAATGGTTTCTGAAATTGACAAAGCAAACTTTTTCATTTACTCTAGCTGAGATCTCTGATGTCCTAGAGGGCTTAATTAAATCTATTGTATCGTCGTTATCTGGAAACGCCAAAAACTTTTACGAGAAGGAATTCTCCTTCTTTGAAAAGGTTACGGGCATTTCCGGTGAGATTAGAAAATATCCAAAAGGTCCCGAGCGGAAGAATGCGTGCCTGCAAGAGCTTTCCAAAATTGAAGTACAACAAGGATGTTATCTCCCATCCAATCCTGAGGCTTTAGTACTCGATATTGACCCCAAGAGTGGAACACCTATGCAGAGGTAATGTAACATGGCACTACTAGTAATATATGAGGTATAAGTAGGTACCTAAATAGCCTGCTATAGGTTTCTATGTTAAAGTATATCTGAGTATTTAGTTTTTCTCATGAATCGTTATAGCGCTGATAGCGAGTTAATTGAAAACCTTGTTTTTTTGCAGTGCTGCCAAAGCACCCTTCCTTGCCCGTTTCAAGGTAAAACGTTGTGGAATTACGATGGTGGAAAGTGTAGGGCTTGGAGAGCATGACGTGAACGATAAGGATGGCGCAGGGGACCGGCTGCCAAGTATGGAGGAAGAGATTTGGCAAGCAGCTATTTTCAAAGTTGGGGACGATGTCCGACAAGACATGCTCGCCCTCCAGGTCATCTCACTGTTCAAAAATATATTTGAGCAAGTTGGACTCGACATGTTCCTGTTTCCATATAGGGTGGTAGCTACAGCACCTGGGGTGAGTTGAGACATGCCAAAGAGGCATTCGTGATGATTAGTAGTTTTGTGTATACTAGTTTCTGATTGATTATCATATATTTCTGGATGTTTACTTCAGAATGGCGTTATTGAATGCGTTCCCAACGCAAAATCAAGAGATCAGCTTGGCAGGCAGACGGATGTAACGCTGTATGATTACTTCAAAAAGCAGTATGGTGAAGAGGACACTAGAGCGTTCCAGGATGCCAGGCGTAATTTCATCAAGTCAATGGCTGCTTACAGTGTTATTGGATTTCTACTTCAAATTAAGGATCGACACAACGGAAATATAATGTTGGATACAGATGGTCATATAATACATATAGGTAAGCTCATACTTTACTTAGCATATGCACATAAGTACCTAAATAAATTAGTACAGCATACCAAATTCAAGGGGTTTTATTGGAATGTATTCCTAGATTTCGGGTTCATGTTCGAAAGCTCCCCTGGAGGTAACTTAGGTTTTGAACCAGATATCAAGCTTACTGAAGAAATGGTCAATGTTATGGGAGGAAAGATGGAGGCTCCACCATTCCGTTGGTTCATGCACTTGTGTGTGAACGCTTACCTTGCCGTCAGGTAACTGCAACAGCAAATTGTCTATGGTATTTTAGGCTGAAACTCATATCCCTCATGCTAATAAAGCGGTATTATATTTGCATGTATTTTAAAGGCCATACTGTGAATCCATCGTGTCACTGGTATCGCTCATGCTGGATACTGGACTACCTTGCTTCCGTGGACAAACAATTCGACTTCTCCGTCAGAGATTTAGTCCAGAAGTCAGCGAGCGTGAGGCCGCCCACTACATGCTTAATGTAGTAAATAACTCGTTCTTATCAACAAGGACGAAAGCATACGACATGATTCAATTCTACCAAAACCAGATTCCATATTAGACTAAACAACTACTTGATTAGCAGTGCTAAATGACATTGCATAATTAAATATACCAAAGATAATTCTCAATCAGAAATTATTTCTAAATTTATCAGCCACCATTGGTCCATAGTAAATACCCATGTTATACTAATGATTACGGGGAGATGTTGTATATGGCCTAAGTTTTTGACTGTCTTGTTTGGTGGCATATGGTGGTCAGGAAGGCCTTTGTCTTCAATAGTTTCAAAATTTAGTAGTGAGCTTTCAAGTTGTCATAATAATATTGCTTCAAATTAAACTAGCCTTGTACCATACTTAAACATTGCATGTGCGTAATCGTCGCAGTATCGTATTACCCCTAATGATATTAGCTTACAGCTGTATCATCTATTTTAACCTAATTCGCCAAGTATCGTCAAGTTTGCCTTGCTAACTCATGCCAAGTTGTAGAATCGTCATCTATAGCTGCAATGTTTATTTACGATCCAGCAATAAACTTCAATATAAATTTGGATTTGCATAACAGTTGCAAGTAGTTTGATAGTCGGGTATCAATGTCACAAATACATACACGTACTTGAGTAAATATATAAAACTTTGCAATAAAATCTTCTTCCTTTTTACCCTATTTTACATGTTGTACAGTAGTATTTAATATATTGTATGCTGGTCATTCATCAATATTCTATGGAACAAGTGCTTATCTATTATCTTTGTCGAGATGGCATTATACTATAATTCTTACAACTATGTACCGTCGAACTTTTAATGAAATAGCCTAATGTACAATGAGATAAATGAGTTGTTTCAAATTTTAAACCAAGTTTTTCGGTAGTACTTATATTAGTGTAAATTGTGGCTCACATTCGTCAACTATAGACTATAAATACATATATATGTAATATGCGTTGGCTAATACGAAGCCTTGTTGATTAACCTTATGGTGCTTAACAGAAAAAACAGTGAGTGAACAATACTAAAAAACTCATTCTCAACTCACACTCGTCAGTGTACTAGAAACACTTGTGAAGTAGTGAGATTCAGTATTACTGGAAATAAATAAAATGATTGTGATGGAATAACTAGGTAGGTACGTAGTAATACCAGTACACTACTAGCACGTAAGCCTATATATGCCTATATGAAACGGAATTCAGTAAAGTTCAAAGCGTAAAGTTCGTAGTAAAACAAAATAAAGTTCTTTTATTTGTATTGTATTGTCAACGGGGAGAATTGTCTGAATAAAGAGGAGTTTTGTTTTACGTTACTGATGAAATATACAGGGGCTTTGTGATACATACATACATGCATTTCATTGGTTTATGTTCATGCTTTACATAGCTGTTGAAAGTCTAAGTTGAAGACATCACCGAAAACTTTCCCATTAAAGACTTCAATGCGGTTACGGGATAACACTAGTAAAAAGGGGCGAGGAGCTTCAAATCCGGATACTTTGACTGAAAATGATTTCACCATTAGCCCTCCAAATATCTTGTATGGAGTACCTACTTGTTGAAATCCACTTAGCCCCTTGAACTTGTTAAGGGTTAGACCATGAGACTTGGACAGGAATGCAATAAAGTGCTTATCAGCAAATGACCAGTACGTGGCTGATTGAACTTCTGGTACTTGGAGCTTTTGAACTGGTTGCGCTACCCCGTTCTCAAATCGCATTAACTGTTGATAGTAAAAATGTATGCTTTAGGCAGCAATATTAGTTTAGTAAACTCATAAGTGACATTTGCTTACCTGGAAGTTGCATGTAGGTTGAATCATTGATGCTACAGATGTACCAGATTCGGGAACCAAAGCGTACATCAATTGGGAACTCTCAAACATGGCCATCGGCGATGTTTTACTGGCAAGTATGGTATAGGAGATGTCCAATGTAGCTTTGTTTTCCTCAGCTGCATACTGGTACATGTGGACTGTGTCTTGGTTATGGCACAAAACTTGGAACCCAGTTGACGTCGGTGTCACATCAACTCTTTCCATGTCGACTTGAAATTTAAGGAATCCTTGCCTTGAAAACTGGGCACCATCCCACCGCTGTATGTCTAGTTGATTACTACGTTCTTCATATAGCACGAAAACCATTACGTCACCAGTTTTATCATCCAACACTAATTTAAATGACTTTACGGCATCTTCAGAGATCTTAGTTGTTTCCAAGGGCATTGAATGGTCAGATGTTGATAAGGTCAGTAAGGACAGTCCTGTATCCCGTGAGCATCCAGATACAGATTTGGAAAATACTACCAGAGTCTCACCAGTTGGGTTAGAAATGGACTGCCAAGAGTTTACATTCCCAATGTTAGTTGGGGCTTCAACTACCTTATGGAAGAGTTGTGAACCAGTTAGCCATTTATAACGAGTCAGTTGACAGTTGGTGGTTTGAACAAGGAGGGCCATATTTTCAGCACTACCAACGGCGAGAACATTGCTAGCCTGTTAACAAATACATATTTTCGCATAATGATAAACAAGCTATTCGTAAGTATATAATTCTCAAGTAGCCCCAAATTTTCCTGAACTGTTCAATGCAACACATACATGTATATTAATGTATTGCATTAAACCGATTACATATTATCAACATTGTAAGATGTTTATAATGAAAACATTACCTCATTTTGTAAAGCAATAGTTTGACTAAGGTCAAACAAATCGAGCTTCATAGGACTGTGTGCTATCTCATTACTAGTGTGCTGCAAGGCGTTGCACCTTCTTTCAAAGGTGTTGCGTTCCTCCAGCACTCTACTCCTTGCCTTTCGAACCTCCGCCTGTTTCCTCTCAACAAGGGCTTGCATGTTAACTGTGTCTGATAATCCGTTCCCAGTAACATTCTGCATGAATGTAACTGGTCCTTGAAACTCCCAATTTTCTGAAATGACTTGGCTTGTTTCAGTTGTCAGCACGTTAGAGAAAAGGGACTCGACACTATGTCCTTGAATGGGTTCCGTAACTTTCATCTCACCGAGAACGGTAAGAGGAGCTGAGAACTCGATTGGGCCATGGATGGTTAGATCATGCTTAGTAGTAACAACCTGCTTTTTAAACTCTGATCCAAAACAGTTAATATCTTGCTTAATATGGACCGGGCCTTGTATTACAGTGTCTCCAGTAAGTCGTTGCACCTCTTGTTGGTTAGTCTGCGATAAATTTAATTTAACACTTGACTTATTTGGAGAAACTTAAATGTCATGTACGTCATGATAGATTTTAAATCTTTTCTAGCAAACAACTTACCATTAAAGTATCCTTAAATTCTTCTAATATATCAAATGACCCCAGAGTACCCTTAATATTCACGTCAGATGTGTCCATTCCAACATTTGCTATTTTTAGTGTCCCCAAATCCTGTTCAGTGTTAAGGGTAGCGTAGTCCTCAAAAGATCTTCCATTTAGATTCGAAATAGTAAGTGGGCTAGAAGCTACAAGACGGTCAAACTGAATATTTTCGAAATTGAGCACGTCATTATCATCATTAATACGAATGGCATCGGTTGTAAGCTCCTTCCAGTTAATGTTGCCTTCCAGCCTGTTAGAATCCAAGTTTCCATTAACACTTAGGATATCTTCAGCTACAATGGAGTTGGAAAAGGTCACGGATTGCTCTATGTTATGATTCTCGTCCAGTCTGACAATTTTATTGGATAAGTCGTCAACATTGATTCGATTGTAGCTGTTGGTACGCACATCGTTATCAACGGTAATTGGACTCTTCATGAGGACGTCCTCATTGAAAACAATATCGCTATCCGTTGTTTTGAAAGCTTGACTTAGGAATCTATCCAGGTCTCGTCCTTGTGTAGTTCCCTTCACTGTAATGGAGTCGGAGGTAATTCCATCATTTATGATAGCATTGTGGTTGAGTACATGACGTCCATTTTGGAATGAGTACATTTTCGAAAGCCATGCAACTGGTAGGGCATTGATTGAATCGGTTTTAAGTGTCCCTTTGATGTTGCTTGAAGTGAAGGTAGCATGACCTTGTATGTCTTGATCTTCATGCAGTAAAAATATATCCTCGTGGAAGTTCACGTTGTTGATTTGGGGTGATATGATACCGCCAGCAATCTGCATGGGTTGGTTAAAGGATGTTTCCCCAAGTATATGCACATTTTTGTCACTTCGTTTGACACTGTCTGATTGTAAGAAATTTAGGTCTACTCCGCAGACGTTACCATTCACATTTATTCCCTTTGTCATTTTTAATGTCTGTAATTGTAAAACAGGTAAGTAAGCATTGAGAAAGAGTTAAATTGTGTTAAAAGTATAGCTTACGCCTTCTAATTAAATCCTACCTCAAACTTCCAGTGATTTTGGATTGATATGGGATTTGAAGAGCCCGAATGCAAAGGGAATCCTTTTTGAACCATGTCATTCAAGTTGAAACCATTGACTTTATCTCGGAAAATCACATCTCCTAATTCAAGTCTGATCTTATCTTGAAAAACAATTGGGCCTTCAAATGTCTGGGATGGACGGTCAGTTCTAAAAACGCCATTGTTCAAATCTTCCACAGCTATTCCATTCACGGTATTCGTGACCATGTCAGACTGCACTGTCACCTGACTTACTGACATTGGCTTTGAAAAGGTTGTAGATTCCGACAGCTTTGCCCGAGTTTCTTTCCAAGTTCTAACATCCAAAGTCTGCAAAGTACGGCCCTGATCTTGAGTTAGGTGACTGGCCCCTGTTTCAAAGCATTAATTAGATTTTTTAACATATTAATGAACGCTGTTGCAAATGTACCACGAGTTGTAATTCCCATACCCAAAGTTTGGAAAGTCGGATTGTTAACAGTAACGGGCCCAACAAAAGACTGGAAAGGAATTCCTCTACTACGCGCAGCCGAGAGTCCATAGTTAGCCACACCGTTGATAGCTCCTTGCACTCTTAAGTTATCATTACATTGAATTTTATCAAAATGGACATCCCAAGCTATCATTGTTGATGATGACTGGGACACTCGCAGTGCTTTTTCAATAGCGTCTTGAACCCACACTCCGTCAAAATGCCCAAGGGAATAAATCCCTTCAAAAAATGCTTCATTGGACATAATTACTGGGCTTGTTATCTCCTGTTCAGTGCTTTTAGTCAAAAAGTTTTGAATTGGAAAGCTGTTGATTTTGTTGTTTTCTATTTTCATGTCAGAAAATACAGCATCGCCAGACAGAACGGTTTGTCCAGGAACCAAACAGTCTTGTCCATCCTACAACAAAGTTTGCTTTTATATAGCCCTACGACCTTCATAACATAAATGAATAAACTGTAATGTGCTTACAAATAGCAACAAGTGACCAAATATACTGTCAAAATCCTTCCCATTAATTGTCGAGCGAACGTTAAGGGATTCTACGTGAAGGGGTGAGGCAAACACTATATCAGCATTGGGATCGAATATATCTTCCACCCTATCCAGTGTTCCTTGATGATGTAAATGTTCCATTCTAATTCCATCAACTTTGTCTTCCACCGCTATATTTTGAAGTATTTTTGCATCTCCTGTAAAGTCCCACACTGCATCAATGCTATCTGGAGAAGATAGGCTAACTGTATCTTCAGTTTTAATCCCATTAATTTCGTTGTTCACTGAAACCTACAAACAGCAAATTTATTGGTACAGTTACGTAAATAGTCTCGTCATATAAAAAGCCCTTGTTTAATAAAAAACTGCGACTTACCGTATCTGCCTCTAGGCTGGTGAATGATTTTTCTCCACTTAATACAATTAAATGTTGCGAAGTGGAAAAGAAGTCTTGTGGGAATCTCAAACCATTCCAACTTCCAAAAATAAACATGTTGTCCAGAATAGCTTGATCGTTGAATTTTTTGACTCCTCTAACTTTTCCTTGATGGTCCTTGGTGACGAGGTTTGCGAGAAAATCCTTGAAATCTGCCGTTTATTTGGTCCACGGAAACGGGAGCCCGAATTTCCACATCAGTAAACTCTACCTCAGAAAGCACCGTTTGGGAACTCGATTTAAGAAGCACATTATCAAAAGGATATTTCTCCTTCGTCTCCACATCTCGATATGCAAGTAGGCCATCCACGAACTGGAAGCCTGATATGTACAGAATAAAGTACAATATTCTTTGTGTAGACAATGACAATAGAAGACTTTGTAGACCAATATCATGGTATATTTTTAAGCGTACCATTAATGTTATTCGGCATTACAACAGATTCAGCCAAGTTTTTTCCATTTACAATTGCAACATTTATATCCTGCTTTGCTTGTATCGTTTCGAATGTGTATCTGCATTGGAAAACGTTGTTTTCACTCAATCTTGCAAAGCTACGGACTTCAACATCATTGATTCTCGTGGCAAAAAGCCGCCCTGTTGAGACCGGTTTGGAAAAGAGCAAGTCACTTTGGATCCGTACTTCGTTCCCTTTCTGGGCTAGTGAGTCAACGAACACATCAGTTGGTTCTCCCCACAAAGTACCCCCAGTTACTGTATCAGCGGTAATTGTGTCTGCCTCAATTCCTCCACGCAGAATGGTATTGGAGGTTACAACTTGGTGCTCGTGAGCATTTAGCAGTAAGGCATCATCCAGCTCCATCATTATAGCATTGATTGAGTCATTCATTGTAAGCATTCGTGCAAGGATTTGGTCATTTGTGGAAGCAAAATCTTCCTCCGTCCATTGTACATCCCCAAATTTGAGGATGTTGAATACGTCTTCTGAATTCGCATCACGACCCTCAACAGCTACATGCTCTGTGGATATGCTTTTCACGTCCCAGTTGCCAGTGATAACGTTGTCCTCGTCCGTCCTCAGCATTCTTGACAATGCGCTTTCAGCTACTTTTACGACACTCCGCCATCTAATCAAAAACGATAGAAATGCATGTCAAAACTAACAAATCGATAACCCCTTTTGAAAATTAGACTCACTCTGCCATTTCCTTTGACAGCAGCTTGAACTCTCCAAATAGCCCCATGGAATGCTCAAAAGTTGGGGACGGTTTAGCTAGTAGATCCGTAAATAGAACAATGACGGGAGCTCCGCTAGCTTTATCATTAGCAGGGGTAGGTAACACTAATGCAGGCGCATCGTCAAATATAAAGCTAGCCCCTTTTGTGAATGGAGCAGCGGATGTGCAAGCATCTGAAATGGGAGGATCATACCTTGTTAAAATTTAAGTTTAAAATCATCTTGAAAGCCTTACTTATCTCATAAAATTTTACAGATACCTAATGAACACTCCAGCTCAACACTGAACGCTTTTTCCCCATCATAAGTCAAGACATTCACGTTACCATCAGGTTTGCGCCTGATGAGTATCAAGTCATCTCGCGATCCGTCCACAGCCACTGGAAAGATGTCGGCAGCAGCTATCGCTCCAAATGATTCCTTTTCAAAGTACTCATTCATGTTGTAGTCATACGTGATTATGTGGACAAGTTGAGAACCGTCACTGGCTGAACAACCAACATAATGCTGGTACATCATGGTAAAGGTGAATAGGTCACTACAGCCTTTTTGAAGTTGCAAAGTTTGCTGGATACCAAATTGGTCGGCATCCCCATCAAAATTATAAATGTTCAATTGGTTTTCTTTGGAAAATATAAGAATGGAGTCCATTGTGTCTGGCTGATGAACAATTGCAGCGTTTAATGTTTGCTCAGTGAATCTCTGAAAGAACCTGCAATTTGCGGAATAGGGTAGTTATATACATGCTGTGAGAGGTTATAAATAAATAAATAAATTAGTGGTGACTGTTAAGCCAATTATGTATCCGGAACAAACCACAGGTGAACTTGGTCGTTTGTGAAATCCATGTTGTAAATACTGATGGGTGACTCCTTGTTTTCTGGTACTAGCATCACTTTCTCACCATTACTAACCTGGCACATCATCAGCGATTTTACTTTCGATTGCAAAGGAAATGAACCCAATTCCTGAATGGTTTTGCCGGTTGATCTCAGAACGATTAGACTAGGTTCAGTTGTGGCGACCAGGATAATCATGACTGGAGCATTTTCAGTTGTGTCCCATCGAGAGAAAACTTCCATGGCTTTGACAGGTTTTGAAATGTCTGCGGAAGAAGTATTTACGTATGCTGTAGGTACATTGCTTGGTGTAAGTTTGAAGAAAAAGTAATTACATGATGGTTTAATACCTTTTGTCGATAGTTTTTGGAGTTGTGAGTCATAGATTTCTATTTCGTCCAAGGTAAGTCCTACTAGAAACCGCTTTAACCCCAACGTTGAAGCCTTCCATTGCATAAAGTCACCAGAAATGTGGTGTTGGTCAATGCTTTCCACTCGAATCACTGTTCATGGTATTATACAACAATTAATAGCATAAGAAAAAATGATGACATTTCAGTAACAAACTTAAGCCTCATTAAATAGAACATACCTTCCCGGTTCACATTTCCGGATCCAAACGTATATTGATGCCAGAATTCATCTGATTTAAGGTCTTGATACTTATCTGTCAGGTCAACCAAAATCTCATCCATCATCATATTAAGTTTCTCTCCGTCCACCAGCTCGGTGCTGGCTTGTCACTGACATCGTTGGACGAGCCAATACGAATCAGCAGCAATAGCAATGCACTGACTAGAATCGTCGACTTGTTTCGACCTGCCATTGCTGTCACTGAATGTAGCTTGGTTTTCAATTCAACTGCATACTCACTATCAGTCCCCAATTGGATAACTCAAAAATTTTGAAACTCAAAAATCTCTAACTTTAGAAAATTTAACGCAATTAAATTCTTTATAATTATATCAGTAAGTCAATCTAATATGCATTGTTGTATTTTATATATTTTTATATAGCGTCCGTGTTCGGTATGGTATAATATGTTTCATGGCAGCAGGCCTGATTTACCGATTTCAAAACTTCGCATAAAATTCAACCAAGTGTTTTATGAGTTGAATGAAATTTAGAGGGACAAAAAATAGAAACTGGAACACGTTAAACCATTCTCACCACACTAAGGGACGACGTACCGGACAAAACATTAAGCTTTATATTTTATGCATATGAGTCTGTATGCAAATTGTTTGATTTGATGCCTATGAAAAGGTTCAATAAAATAGAAAAAGTAGACAACGAATGAATGAATGAACAAAGTCTACGATCCAATCTACGGGTCCATACACAAGCCAAAGAAAATGCATATAATTAAGGTACTTTATAGCTATTTTCCCTTCGCTTCTGCTGGGGATAAACATCTAGCATTTTCAGACAATAGCCGAAGGATATTGAAGATTGGCTTATCAGCATAAGTTATCTTTGCTCAGATTTTATTTATTTTTAGTGGTTTTTATTTCCAATGCATACATCCATTCATGCCTAAGATGTGGGCTTGTGCGTATTCTTGCTGTATGTGATATGTATGTACATCACACGGGAGGCGGTGGGTCTTCCTTTCTGTGATGATGATGATGACGAGCTTGCTTTGCCCCATAGTAATACTGTAGATGTGAAGTATACAAGCTATGGATTCTCTATGCAAATCTGAATTGAAATGGGGCATGTCGTGTAGCATTAATGCAAATAACTTTCATAATAACAACAGTCAACAGTGCGTTATTCATATCTTATATTTTTTATTAAAATGCTTTCGTTTTTCATTTATAGTTTAGTACAACTTCTTTCAACTATGATTGTTTCTTCATTTTTCTGTCTCTTACATATAAACGTATGACATAGATTTATTGCATGATATAAAATAATTTACCCCTGCTCACTTCATTATCAATACTCATGTTTAAAACGTAATTAGTCAAACTTAAATGTGGCTTTATGGCTAGTTAACATGATTGTTAGTTTCATTGTATTTCAATCACTTATTGCTGTATCCTAACGTAAATCTTCACGCGGATGTACTAGTCAAAGTCTTTCTATTGCCAGAAGAAGGACGTAGAACGTTTCTACAAATACTATATTTTTTTTTGTTTAGCCAACTAAAATTTGTTAAATCTACTCTTTGTTTGATAGGGATAAAATGCGATAATAATTTTACTACTTAGTAGTTGCTGGCTGTATGAATACTTCGCACAATTTGAGCTCACGGTATCGTATATAAAATGAACTTTTGTTTGACTACGTTGCTAACGCTGATTCATTTCACTTCTCGGTTTAAAATAATAGTTTATCAGATATTCGTTGCGACTTGCCTGGCAAAACAACTAGTTGATCTGGAGACTTACAGAACACAACACGAATCCAAAAAGAAGTCACTGTGGGGTCAACAATGATGGGAATTAACTTTTGTTTTCGCACTTGAAACTGAAATTGTTTGTTTCACTGTCCAAAAAAACTGGATTAAATGCCAGTGTTTCACATAAAACAAGTCGTGTAAGTAGACGGTAAAACAATCACTAATTAACAACGCACAATAACGTTAGAATGATACGAAGCCACAAAATTCTCACAGGAATAGTATACTTTACTACACACTATTTAAAACATATATTACTCGTCCAGTACAAAAAAGTTTGTTTGCGGAGCTGTCTGAATACAAGACGACAAAGGACTTACGCATTGTAAATCTCGTGGTAGTTACTCTTTATATATGTCGCCCAGTATAAAATCGTAATACTACTAAAGTTAGTCCCCTCCGGATTATATAAAAGGTTGTAAGTAAACAAGTTTTAAAAATTTAAGAGGATTGGTAAGTCACCACCACTTTGTTGATGTTACTACAAAAAAAACGCTTACATCACAATGAATATATATGTATACATGTAGTTATGGATATAACAATACAATCAGACTTGAGAACAGTTGATACCGGCTGTAAAATAATGGGTTACATGCTCTAGCTAAAATAATTAGTACTAACTAATTAACTACCTACCTACTCTTTGTTGTTTTGATTATGTTTCATAAGTAGAGCTTTGTATACAATAGAAGAATACGAAGAGATTTTAAAAGTTTAACTAAACATCCTACCTACTGTAATAATTAATGTACTTAAATAAAATTAATATCGGTTTATTGTTAATAGCTACGTAGTAAGTATGTACACCTACACTTCACGCTTAACTTAACGGACTGGATCGTTTAATGAGATGCTGTCGCTCAAAAATTGACTTAAAAATGATGGGTTTCGAGCTCAAATCGAAATCATTCCTGTACGGTTCATAAACACTAGTTAAAAATCGTCACACTTTTAATCGTAAAGTATATATTGGAATGAATTTGTTAAAACGAAGTGAGAGGTACAAGAATGCATGGTTGTACCTACGTACTTATGGTATTTGTATTTTTAATGAGCGGTTTTTGCTCCCTAAGGCTAATTTTCATCTCCAAGTAAAGCTAAATCGTTTTCTTCCTTTGAGGAATGAGAATTTTCGTTATTGCTGTTGTTGGAGTTGTTGTCAGAGTCGGAGGCTGTTGGGGATGGCTGTCTTGCGCCTCCACTGTTTGACACTTTGCGGTCAGTTCTGGGAATGGTTGTCATTCGAGTGTAGTTGGGGTTGGAGCCGGAGGTGGCTCGGGTGTAGTCTAGGTGATCGTATTCCTCTTCGACCACTGAAACAGTAAGTTTAAACGTTATGTTCGCCGAATTTAGGAGCATTCGTTTTTGGGGTAAATTGGGATCGATTACTATAAAGTTACCTCGAACGTTGTTCGCTTTTTCGCTGTTAATCTCATCATAAACGTGCTCCTTGTTCACGTCTTCAATACTGGAGTAAATGTTACTTTGGAGGTTTGGATTCGTGGCATCAGCCTCCAAATTCTTTTGTCGTAGTGACTTGTTAGTAGGTAAATCGTACGAGCTGGCTCCACCTTTAATGTAATATAAACATGTAAGATTATTGTAATTTTTCATGAGCATTAATCAGAATGAAAGTGAAACATAGGATTAATAATAAGTTATTATTAATAACAATATCTTGTTAATCACTGGTATATTATGTATAAGTAGCACCATAATGCATAGTAGAATACATAGACTAGAATACATGTGAGTATACCTTTAGCATTACCACCATAAAACCATTCGAAGTACACTGTTCCATCCAAAGCAGCAGTAATAAGAAAATGTACGAACATTAACTTAATTGGTCTGATTGCCTATGCATTCTTTCGTAATATAGTTTGATCCTGAACTCCATTCATTTTTTGCAAGTACGCGTTACGCGTTTACGTGGTTATAAGTATGCATAATGAACGTGCAAACGTACTTATGCCTAAGTAGATTTAAAAGGTTTTGATTCGAAATAATAAATTACCTGGATTACTAAATTCATCTTCATCCCTGTACCCGTTCCATTGCCTTCTCTCGTTAATGTTACTGGCGATTGTAGTTTTATCAAAAGGACTCAAGTTATTCTGCTCATGAGTTGATGAACTGCCTTGGTATGAGTACACAGGGTTGTCAAAATGATGATGATCTACAATGCGAGTGTAAGTTATGCTATAAATTTTGAGGTCTATGCAATTTTGAATGATTGGTACTATTAAGATTCATCATTACCTGAACCAATGCCTCCTGGGTTTGCTTTGTAGTGAACATGCACATCTTGCTTGAGCTTGTTAATTCTTCTTCTATAGTAAAAAACGATGCAGATAACAATCAGTACAAAAAGTAACAAGCCAATTACAGCCAGTACAATTTTTCCAGCTGATGAACCGTCCTGGCCGGCTTCTGAAATTAGATGATTGTAATGAATCATTTAGACAGGGCTACTAGATACATGCATAATATCATCTTATGCGGTCGTGCTGTACATTTACATATACGTTGACTTGCATACAAAGTTTATCAACTTACGCTCAGTTCTAGGTTCCGATTCAGTAGACCCTACAACACGGTAGCACTGGAATGATTCCGAAGATCCTTGAACTGGGAAAATTTCATTTGTCATTTCTGCAATGATAACGCAATAAATATAGACAACGCTTACACAAAGTATACATGAACGCAGTGATATTAAATGCGTGTGTTGTTATAATATACACACAGTGCATTGCAGGCGGAGGGGGGTTTTGGGGCAACTTGAAACAGTCAGATTTAGCATGCGTTAGTAATTTATAGTACGTCAGGAAGGATTTTAAATGAGTGGAACATCAGTGCTCATTTCGCAATTTAAATTGTTTAAGCAGGTATAGAAAAGTATAGTTCTGATTATTATCATAGTTAAGCTTTCATGCCTAATTGCATATAAGTATACATATTAACATAGACTTAGTATTTAGTTACCATTAAAGGCTCCTGGAAGCTTGCACCCTACGACAGGGTCACAAATGTAGTCCTCGGAAGCACATGCGCAGAAATGAACACAGTGGTCTCCGTAGTATCCCTCAGGACAACCTAATAATTAATTAGAGTTTAACCAAAATTATTTAGAGACTACATGTATGTATGTATGTACAATACTTAGGCCAATAGCTTCAACATTACTTTCTGCACATCTTGGCCCCATCCAGCCAGCTGGACAGCGACATTCGCCATCGTGACCCCTGCACTGCTCTCCATTCGCACATTGGCAGGCTTGACTACAGTTGAATCCATATTTCCCTGAGGGACATGGTTTCGAGCAGTCATCTCCTGTCCAACCAGGGTAGCAACGACACGTACCTGCGCAAGACAAAGGTATCAAAGTTTATAATTGAGCAGCAATTGAGGTAGAATTATCGTTACTATTGCTGTTGTGTGGTACTGATAGCTGGAGCTATAAGTATGATATAGTTAATTACCTGTGCGGGGATCACAGTCTGCTTGATTGATCTTGCAGTTGCATTTTCCTTTACAATCTTTACCCCAATTGCCTTCAGGGCATGAGGAAGTACAATACCAATCTGTGTGATTTCTATCACAGGCACATTTTCCAGTCTCGGCATCACATACAGAAGCTAAATCGTAATGAAAAAATCAGCACTGTTCGAGTGTGTATATAGAGGTTTAAATACGTTAGCATAATATGCTAAACTAACTTTGCTTGCATGCTGGGCATTGTTGCCCACAATCTTGCCCAAAGTAGCCATCTGGACAAGGGTTTTCACATTTGCTGCCTGTTTTCCCAGCGGGACAATGGCACTTTCCGAACTCTTTATCACATGAGCCTCCATTACAGTCGCAGTTGTTTGCGCAACTGGAACCCCAGAATCCATCGTCGCATTCGGTATCACACTCAGCGCCTTATTAAGAAGATGCGTCATTACAACCAATTCAATCCCGTAAAAATGCCCAACTACATAGTTAGCTAGAAACCATATTTTTTACAGTTCACAACTTCACCTACCTTTAAAACCATCCTTGCAAATACATTTCCCCTCATTTGGTTCACATCGGAGCGTATTTTCGCGTACACAGGAGCAATTATAGGCGCACCCTACTCCAAAAGCCATTGCTGGACATGGTTGTTCGCATTTACTACCAAGGAATCCAGGGAGGCACATACAGTCACCTGTAGACATTCCCCATGTTTAATTCTTGTTCAATTCAATTTGATTCAGTTTGATTCCCAATAAAATAAGTGCATAATATGGTTTGCATTACCTGTGCGCTTATCACACACTCCGTGGTTTTTGCAATCACATTTTGAGCTACATTCCATCCCCCACTGGCCAGGTGGGCATTTTTTGTCACAGTATAGACCACTCCATCCTACATAATGGAGTATTTATATAATGCACATGGTTTTGTTTTGGCAACTAAACCATAATATTTAATAGTCCTGTGTTTTGTCATAATTTTTACCTGGTTCACAATTGCACTTTCCATTTGTCGGTTCGCACTTGGTAGCATGAACACACTTGCAGTCATATTCACAACGGAAACCATATTTCCCAGGTGCACATTCGTTTTCACACTGACTGCCAACAAAACCTGCTAGACAAATGCACTTTCCATTGACGGGGTCACAAAATGCACCGTTACTACAATTACACTTGTTGGCACAATCCTGACCCCAGTAGCTTAAAGAACAAGGCCTAGTACAAAACTCTCCCCTCCAACCGGGTTTACATAGGCATTTCCCATTACTTGAGTGACATCTGAGAAAAATGAGACATGTATTAGATACGTAAGTAAGGGGGTGTTTTAATTCTACCTTATTTCGTATCAATTAGTGTAACTGGTAATACTGGTACTAGTAATAGTGTAGCTGGTAATACTTACGCAGCAGTGTTGGTTGCGTTACATGTACAAGTGCATTCGCATTGGGGACCATAGCGGTTAACTGGGCATTCTCCGGCGTCACAGTACTTCCCCGTCCATCCTGCAGGGCAAGTACAAGTTCCGTCGGCAGGATTACACTTTCCATCGTTTTTGCACAAGCATTTATTTTCACAGTTGTCACCGTATGTGGAAGCAGGACATTCTTGCTGGCACTGAATGATTCAAAATAAATGTATATTAGTATCGTGAGAACATTAGCAGCTAAAAAAGAACTATCAGCACTATTGTACTATATACTGTAGATGTACCTGATCTCCAATATATCCAGGCATACACTGGCAAGCACCAGTGATATGGTGACAAATGCCTCCATTATAGCATTCGCAAGAAAATTTGCAGTTTATGCCATACTTTCCTACTTGACATGGGCTAGCACACACTTCTCCCTGAAGAAACAATGGTACAAATTAAGTATCTCTATTTATCCCAATAATGATAGTATCTGTTTACAGAAATTGGAAACTCACCCTCCAGCCTGGTTGGCAATAGCATTTGCCCGTTGCTGCATCACAGGTTCCGTTATTCTGGCACTTGCAATTATTCGTGCACTGAGGTCCATGCGTTCCAGCAGGACAAGCTGATTCACATCTAATTGCAAAATATAATGATTCATATTATAGAAACTTAATAATACTGTTTCATCATGTTAAGCAATATGATGTACATGACATTCACTTACAAGGGCCCTTTCCACCCTGGGGCACAAATACACTCTCCAGAAACATGGTGGCAAGTGCCTCCATGCAAACACCGACAACTCTCTGAGCAGTTAAGTCCGTAAAAATCGGCTGGACACGGTCTGTCGCAATGCGTCCCAGTGTACCCCGGCTCACAGATGCAGTTACCCGTGGTGACGTCACACTTGGAGCCATGATCGCATTTGCATTTGTTCTTACAATTTTCACCCCAAGTTTGTGGAGGACACTCTAAAAAATTAAAGTCACGTTTCTGAACACACTGCAATTTGTGAATTTCCTTCTGCATTAATATTCAGCTCAACTGATAGCACTTACTCAGACTGCAGTCTTGTCCACCGTAATCATCTCTGCACTCACATTTGTTGGGTGCTACACAAATGCCATTTTGACATTCAGGGTTACACACTGGAAAACACTTTGAGCCATCATCCGACTCTCTGAAGCCATCACAGCATGTTGGGTTTTGCTTGGTTTTTTCTATCGTCTAAAAGTAAACATGTAAACATAAATATATAGCTAATGTGATACGTGCTCACCGCTCCAAACTGTCAATAATCATCACATTTGTCACTCCAAGCAATCCAAAACTGCAGTTTCTTTGAAAATGAATAAATTACCAAGAAATTTTCGGGCAGAATTTGCAAAAGGGATTCCCAACAATGAGGTTAATACCACAAATAAAACTACTAACGTTGCCTGAAAAACTTTTCTGATATTACTTTACTGTTGTGCTTTATTACGTGAGACAGTTGCAAACGAGATGATTTCACAAAAAGATATGGATACTATGGATGAATAAGTTCTTAGAAATGGTAAGAAATTTGAAAGCAGTATGATTTCTTACCTCATTTTTTGTAACAGTGCGAACTTCCGTGACATATTTTGTACATTTGAATGGAAAGCTGTAGCACCATTCATACTTTTGTACACGTACAGGCTGCTTCTCTGAGACGGTTACAGTCTTATTATATCTGTAAGAGACATTAAGAATATGTTTTTTTATGAAAGTGGTGCTTGAGCCCTGCATGCCAATTAGTACGAGGAGGTTGTCAAAGTCAACGCCTTAAAATAATGCACCATTACAATTATTCTTCGAATAAGGTTTCATCAACTTACTTCTCTGTTTTGGTACACAATTTGGGTTGCCCTTTCAATCCCGTCGAAGTTACGAGGTGGAGCAGGCACAACGCCACTATACTACAAGTTATAGTTCTGCTTATGTTCGACATTTTGATAAATTCTCCTAGACTATATGGTGGTGTAGATATTACGAAAAACTGCACGTCTCAGTGCTCATCTCTCTGGCTCTGAATCTTGTTGATAGGGTTCCAACGAGTTTAATGGAAGTATGGGTTGACGACTGAATTTTTGCACACCACGCACCACAACGGAAGGAATCTTTCTTCGCCTTGATGGCTGATAGCAACAACGCATGAGACTGGGGTATTATGCAAATGTGCAGAATATTCTTGTATACAAAAGGAAACTGTCAAGTTTACAGAAGGTGATTTTGTTTTGTCGTCGTTTTAACTTCTGAGATCCTGTAAAATAACAAAAAAGTATATAATGAATGATTTTATATATACATCCGTAAATTATCATGACGAAAATGACAATGTAATATTTACTAGAGATCAAATGCTATGCCTGAAGAATTCGTATGAATATATATGATCTCGGATCCTAAAAATGCGATTAATGGTTGTACAATGCGTACCCGGATGATCTATTTGATATGCAATGCGAGCTACGAACTTGGTATAATCCCATGTCTGTTGAGTTTAGTCCAAGATTATTGTCTTAGCTGTGAGCTAATAATGTAGAGCTTCCTTACTTTTTTATTGCCTGATGCTTATTTTGACAAGTGCAATGTCAGCAACCGGAGATAATAACAATAACAGTAGAGTACATAGTCGTGTCATGTATGAAGTAAAACCCACCCACATGCATGCATGCTTATCTTCTATAAGTCAACCACCGCTACAGCTAAAAGTCTGCCAGATTTCTGACATTCTTGGCAGCTATCACCAAGATGCAATAAAAGGAGACTACGCATGCAGCAATACAGCTGCTAACTAAAAGCTTGGCTCGACTCGACCTGCTTGAGTTACGTTTAGGAAACTTCACTTACACACTCCAGTGACCACACATAATACACATAGTGTGGGTGCAGGTTAGAGTTTGCACATGCAAATAGGAAGTGACATAGATAATGATGATGATTTCAAACCAAGCGTTTTTGTGAACTAGTCTAAAACTTACAAAAATACACACGGTATTGGTGTTTCACAGTAATAAACTGTCGATCGTGATTTAATGGCTTTGTCTACATGACGAGTTTAATGGGTGGGCGCAAGGTCCAAGAGATTATAAAATAGAGCTCACAATCTCTGCTCACACAATATCAAAAACACAATTGCTGTTTAAAATCTTGCGTAACGAAAAACAACAGAAGACACTTAGTCGCACATTAACTCCCAGTTACTACATTAATGCCACACACAAATAATGTGTCTCAAACTTGTTGCTTCTCGATTAAGATCTGTTATTATTATGAAAAATTAAGTTGTGTTCAAGTCATGCTTTGGACTTGTTAACTAACCACTAGCATTTAAGAATGTTCTTGTAAAACCTCTTTTGCCGTCTGGAATTAATAAAAATGAAATGTGACTTCATTCGGTGAATCAATTTAACTTGCGTCATAAACAAACATCCAATAACCTTTTTGCGGTTTGATGCATCATCGGTTAAGGGACTAGCATAATATTTTTTACATAAATACGTAGCATATTGTGGTCAAGTGTAAAGATACTGGTATTTGCTGGAACCACTAGTTTAAAAGACTGGTAAACATTGGATCTTGCACTAAAACCCACGAAAATCACAAATACACGCTGTTATGTAATAGTTAAAGTAGGTAAATTCAAACCTACCATGTGCATTTGATGAATTCGTCACCCCGTTTGAACACTTTACATTTGAATACAACAGTTGCATTCCCGAAATGCATTTTCTCTCTGGAATGTATTCACGTGCTAATGAACAACTTTTACTTTAGCCGGATTCATATGGTAGTAGTTATCAAATTTACACTTTTTTGTGGGTTTCTAATGACTAATACATACAACCAAATGTATACAGCTTGTGTTGAGTCCGTTTTATAGAATCCTGTTCATGAAGTGTGTAAAGTGGATGGGAGACAAGAGACACATTTTAGTAAGATCTTGTTACTTTTCAAGAATCTAATGCTCTGCACCAAAACAGTGCTAATTATAACCAATGAGTCATGCATATTGCATACCATTACTCTCATGCCAACTATCTCATGCAATCCACCAATGAAGCTGCACTGTGGCAACAACTCAATATGCTATAAGTAGATAATAATTGTGTACACTACTTTTCCATATAATATACGAGTCTTGATGAAGTTTATGAAGCTTTCTATTCAATACAGTAGACTGTTACTGGTCTTCCATATTATTTGAGATTAAATGCTTTGAGAAAACGTGATACGACCCAAACTAATATTGTACATATGTGATAAGAATTATCTCTGAAACCGTCCGGAAAGTGTGCTTTTGGTGGGTTAAGATTATGAGTAAGCACATTATCACATATCACACCGCACTCAGATATTATTTATAAATGTGTAAGTAGTGACCACCTCCTCCGCTGCTACATTGTGATTTAGCAAGGTATATAACCATTGCAGTGTATTGATATGACGGGCAGAAGCGCATTTTGCGGTTTCTGGCGGAGCAAACATTGTTTGTAAACCGAGATAGCATGTGCTTTATGAATTATTGGTGTGTACGTTTTGTCACGAGGATGAATATAATGTGATGTACAGATCGGAGTGGTTTGGGCTCAACGATGTGGTAAAATTCGATGTCATGAGATGATGACCGAATCGGTGATTGGTTTCATGATAATGTAGGGCTTCCTATTAATTTCTCCTTTTTCATAGTCTAAACAACCGTTATTATGCTAGTTTGTAGCTTAAGGATGGAACTACCCACTGTGAATTTCTATGATGTGTATTCATTAAGAGTCAGTCACAAGGAGAGTATGTGGTGGTGATTTCCTTTGTAAGGAGAATATTTTAGTCGGCTAGGGCTCGTGTTCCTATCTAGTTCACACCGAACAATACGCCACACTTCTATTTATGGCCTTGCTATCACTTTGCCAAATATCGAGTTTCAGTAAGCCTACCTTGTTTCAGTGGTCCTACTAGAAAACTGATTAATTTATGAATAGTTCACAGCAAAAACAAATGCTTGGCCTAAGCCTAAGTGTGTAAATGTAAAAACAAATATGGTTCTGGATGAAATGATTCATTTAAAAATGTGCTAGACAGTAAGGATTAATTTCGATGGTTTGGAACAGACATCAAGAACTAGAATAAATTTATAATTTGTTTAATAAGTATTCATATTGACACTAAAGTCATGCGACATTAAAGTCAAAAGCCTAAAATTAACCTTGCTATATATATTTATCTTAGCCTTCAAGTTTAAGACGGTCAATAAAGACGTCAAAGAAAAAGCGACATATTTATTCCCAAGACGGATCATCATGCACATTTTAAGTGTCGCCGTGATATGCAACATAGCATCTGGCAATTAAGTATTGTGTGGGAGTCTAAGTTAGCATAGATTGAAATGACTGCACTATGAATGAGTCCCATGTTCATTATGTTTATCGGCACATAAACTTATCATCATGATTTGCCATAAAATTTGCAAAATGAATACACCACGGCAGATGTTCCTTTCACGAAAGAAAGATAATAACAGGGTTCGTTGCAAACGCTGTTGAAATGTAGTAAAACGTTTTTATTTTCACCAAGCGTAATAAAAAACGAAACTTCTTCTTCAATCGGATCGAACACATGTTATGCTCATGTGAGTCTCTACTCCAATGAATAAATAAAAGATCATTTTGAATGTAAAGCGTAGAAAACTGTTTTTTTTTTGCTTTGGGGTCACCATCAAACATCATCACTCATGAGGGATCATGCAATATGCAATATCTGTAAATGAGACAGGAGGAGTGCAGTAGTCACAGATGTACACTTTTGTGTTGTATGCAATGATACGACAAAAAAAACCGTACAATTCCATTTCGGAACGATTACATGCTCTATCATGGGTAAAGAAAGTAATAAAAAAATGGGGTGATAGCATTGAGTAGGAAGACGCTGCATATTATGTTTCCTGCTCCATTGCACCACCATGTTTTGAGGTGGATATGATGTATTTTTCAGAGTCTATCCCAGTCTCAAGAGTTTCATTTTTCTTCTGTTTATCTACTAGAATTTTTGAGCAGAAGTGTTTACTGCGACTGAAAAGAAATATTTATGTCGTGCTTTTATTTAGACAAACAAGCTCTTGCAAATCCTTTTATTTGTTGGCTCCAAAACCGTTTCTTTTGGGTAGTGCCTGTTGTTGATCAATCTGCTACAAATGGTTATATCGCTTTTAATGTAATAATGTGAATTTAATCTTATTGAATTTTTGCTTAAAAGACATCTAAACGCTTTTTCGTTTTTTCAAACCCTAAAACAAAATGGCAGGAAGGGTGACAATTTTGCATTTTTGTGAATTCACGTCGTGTTGATTGTGAATGAATGATATACATGATTCTCTATTTTACATGGCATTGAACCTATCTCTTCAGTTTAATAATCACACATGAAATCATCCTCCAAAAACTTTACTTAGCAAAAACTAATGACTCGTTACGTTATTCACGTTACTCGTTATTCTGCGTATATTCATTTAACGCGAAATTCGCTTATAATTCACACTGTATGCAACTAGCCTGGATTAGGACCGTACACCAACTTAAATATCAGGACAAAGTGGTATCATGTGTCAAAATGCTCCTGCGCTTCCTATCTTATCTTTAGTATCACCCGCATCCGTCAATAACTTCCCAAGCCAAAGTACACAAATGCTAATAAAAAATATTTGTCTGCGTATCCAAAACCTACGTATTGTATTAAATGGACTGCTGCACCAATATATCTCTGATTTCCGCTGCCAATTTATTTTCCATGAACTGGAACTTACCATGAATAATCGTTTTCCAATATACTAAACTGTTATCCCACAAACTTCAGCAATAAAATCCAATCGCCAGTACTTTTTGAATGGTTTTCCCTTCTTCACGAAACACTTGCAACAACGAAACTTTTATTATTCACTTTTGTAGGCTGGTAGGTAAAACCATAATTCCAAAAGTCATCCAACAGTTCGTTTTCCGCACAGAGACAAAAAGTTACATTTCCTTGATGAAGGCAATTGGCAACACTTCGTTCTAATTTCTCACTGATAGGTATTCCAATCGAAATGCGTTATACAAAGAAATAACTCTTTGTTTATGACATTTTCATCGCATTTCTCACATCACACCACTCCACCGTCACAAATCCTTTCTCTTGAAACAACTGCAGGTAAACACGCTTTATGTCTCCAGAATAAGATTGTAGTTATTACTGCACATTAAACTCTTCAGCAGATAAGTATGACATCCGAAACCCATAATAAGTATATTTCGTGTTGTTCGAAGAATGATTACGAAAATGATAACGACTAAAAGGAGTAACGAAAAAAACTTTAATTAATTTACAATTACAGTGGGCTCCTAATATGTATTTGCTCTTTCCTCCTCTGCATCAGCACTTTTGCACACACATTGCAATTGCAACTCACTACACCAAATAATGCGACTACTCATCATCCTGATCATATCACGATCATCATCCCACTACCAACAAAAATCACTAACTTGCTCAAAAAGAGAATGCACTGCAAGGAAGGAGTTCACATGTTAGTTGCTCAGCATGTTGAAGTCTATGTATATGGAGTTAGTTAGCAGGCATAAGAATCAAGAATCAGGACTACTTGAATACAAATGGGAAATTGAAGGAGAAACGGATTTTGTCCGCTTTGAAATACAAGGGAAGCAGCTCACTACTACAATTTTTTAAGGATTTCCAAATATGTTAACGTTATTCCCACTCACTTGCCTAGTATGCATGTATGTAGGCATACATAATATATTTACATTGCCGTGTACAATTTTGCAAACTGAAAACATGCAAAATGTTGCTTTTGCCAAGCATGCAAATAAATATATATGTATAGTTTGTGATACTATGATATTGAGTATGCAGAAAGTGTGTAGGATAATGTTTTTTACCCACCGTTATATACTTACTTGTTTGCAACGTTAATATGCAGTGTGACTTCAATACAATGCGCATTTATAATGCAGTAAATGTGACCAGCACCAAGAATCAACTTAACACATAGAACGATTTAAAAAATTCAGACAGCAACAGCACATCGTGTTTACTCACACACACAAGTGAGTCCCTCCGTATGTTCACACACAACAATGCAATGCTTGTTGGAATGAGAAGTTGTGCAAAGGGTATGCACGTAAGTTGGAGTGATTACACATCTGAAAATTGACTGACTGACTGACTACCTCGGTGCTCTTCCTTGAGTAGTTCGTTTGGATTTGGGATGTTATAAGAAACATACATAAGCATCTGTATCGTATAAACAGAAAAAGGGTTAGTCAGTTCTGGTACAACATAAGCCATATTCCGTATCCGTACTCATCGTATCAAATAGTACTACGCATTTCACATTTGTTGGTTAGGGGAAACACGAGAGCTCCATTCTGATTCATATTAATATCCATGCATGCATGTGTGTAGCTACGAGCGAGCAATCCCAAATAGTATGTGTTCAAGATGATCTGATCAGTCTAATAATTTTGATTTTCATGCTTGCTTTAGTCTTACTGATGATGGGTTTACTAAACAGTCTATCGTGTAGTTGTAGGCTTTCTCAAAATGTTTTCTCATAATATAGTTCAAATGGTAGCAGGCAGCATTAATGCCAATATTTCTGGTTTAGTTGAGATGTTGATATCGAAGACATAAATGTGAAAAATATTTTCCCTCTGGTTGCTTACAACGTTTCAGTAAAAGCTCCTCCAAGATGATACATTGGGCCACAAAGGAAAAACGCAGCAAGCTAGAAAAGCATTGTTATTTTCAGAGGGTTGAACATGCAAATGGAATAAATGCACAGTCAGCTCCTCTGTACCAGTACGTACGACAATAACAACTTTTTATCATGATAAGTAGCTACACATGAGCCATGAACCTTAAAAACAACATGTATATTATATTATGTGTAATATGAAACAGGTACTCCGTCACATTGTCAAAGGCAAGCTGTAATATGATGATCATGAAAGTAGGTGACTTCATAATAATGTGGCATCGCATCGCGTCTCGTACGTCAGTAACCACTGTCAGCGTCACCGTCTCCGTTTAACATTGGAATAGTTGAGCTAAATTGCCATGAATGCATCATCAATATGAAATGAACGGTAGCAGTTTGTGGTTAGTAAACTAAGCATTATATCATCAAATCAAGGAGACACCTAAAATAAAAACTTAAAGGGTTAAAAAATATTAAGTATTGCAGCTTCGATTATTCATATTATAAATGGCAGCATATCTACAAAAATAAATATACTTGGGTATTGTATATCAGCGTCTTAACTTTGAATAATAATATCTTAAGCCTTTTATTGGTACTCTCTGATTTTTCTTCATTTCTTGACAGTCTTAAGAATACGAGGAAACATCGCTTACAGGATTTCTGTTTAAATACCCATGAGTTTGTCATAGTGCGTATGTATCTAGAGCCTGACCAGAACAGTGCGGCTACTGAACGGGATGCCGCATTAGTATGAGATACGCGGATTATGATGAGGTGAGTAATCATCCTGATTGACAAAAAAGACATGCTGCATTCCAGGGGTTGAAGGACTTTTAGCATGTAGTTTTTCTACTAGAAATGTAAACATTGTTGTCGAGTGTCGTGTCAAGTCAACTCGTATAAGAACAAGATATATGCCTGCTGCGCATCTAGCTGAACTGAACATCCTTTATGTATGCTTAAATTTTTATGATAAATGGCTAACTGAGCTTCAAAAGAAAACAGTTCATGACTCGGCATATAAATAAATGAGAGCTTTGATGATCGGTAAGACGTAAATGATCAAACGGATATAAAGAAACAAAGAAACATGAAATGGTTGCTGCTACGAATTTCTGTATCACATTCGCCCAGTCTTAGTTCTAGAAGTCAGAGTGTGGAGCTGAAGCTGAGTTGTTATATCATATCGCGAGCAATATTACTCCTTTCATGACATATCTATTGTCTGAGTCTGAGTGTGCATAGTTGAATGAAGTTGTTAACGCGAGAAGTAACTCATAAACTAATGCTTAATAACTTTTAATGTATGCATGAGCTTATATATCTTTTAACATCTTGCTCAGAAACAGTTTTAACTTTGGACTGTGATCCAAAAAGGAAATAAATTTAGATCAAGAAACTGCCATGTTTTAATGTCAGCCTTAAGTCATTTTTGTTCGTGAAGAGTCAAGTTACATATTCTCGTCCCCTCGAAACGCATATTTTGTCTGGACCAGGATGAGGCCAGCTGCGAGAAATGTTTAGGTTTAATAGTTCCATGTTCATTTTATAATTTTTATGTCAACAATAAGTACACCATTATGAGAAGGGGAGCAGTATAGGGACGTTGAGTTGGAAATTCTGGAAACATAATGTCTTATTGCTTGGGAATTCAATTCCATGAATTAAAATAAAATCTTTGTTTATATAATCGTCGACATGTATCACGCTATTTGGGTTTTAACTGCTAAGTGATGCAACATCAACTTCCGAGGGCAACTGTCTGGTATTAATTATATACGTTCAAAGTATGGAGAAAAAGGATAAACTCGAGTTTAGATAAAGTGTCATACAAATCAACTACTTGGCAAGTCGTGCCAGAATTTTAAGCTCACACTCTTCTCGTAAAAAAATCGGTTTAATTATAAAAAATAATAATGTCTTGGTTTATGAATGACAAATGAACATTCAAATATGATCAAAACTGACTTTTTGCTTGAAGGTTATCACATGAATGACAAATGAATTTCTAGCCCATAAAGCTACTACCGTTCATGTCTGTATGCATTAAAAACTTGATCATTTACTTTTCTGACTAATATCATGTGAGCCAGCCAACAGTTGTTGTTACATTTTTATGAAAAGTTAGCAACCATTATTTTTTAAAGTTCTGAGAACAAAGTTAAAAGCAACTATCACCAATTTGCATCACTATTTTTAAAGGAATACTAAAGAAAAGCATGTTGCTCAGAGTTTATGATTAACTAATGTATTTTTACACATCTTTTATACTAAAGTCAATGAAATGAGTGCAGAATACGCTACATCATAGACCTTTGACTGACAAAAGAAGAAATGCGTTGGCGATCCTCTTTGAAGAGTGAGTGAATGAATCAACATACTTCTTAATGAGTCATTCGCCCAAACTTTTTTTTATCGCAACTCAAGAGAATGATGAGTAGTCTGACTGATGCCAGCGAAACGGGAATCTGCGCGTAGTGTGCTCAACAAAACTGACTTGTTAGTATAGGCATATTACCAATTTAAGTTTGTAACTGCTAGAACATCATGTTTGTATAGCACCAGAGTGCATGATACTGATGAAAACAAGGAATCAAAGTTATCCACTTATATACTGCATTACGCAAAACCTCATGTTTTTACTACCGTCATAGACTACATATATTTTATTAAAGAGAAGTGAGTGAACTGATTGTTATTACTTTTTTGTAGTTGAGCAAATATATATGTACAATGTCATTTTGTAGCTTTGAATGCAATGTGCTTTCTGTAGTTTGAAGTAAACTGTTGGCACGATTATTGTGAGCTCGCGAGTTCCTTGTCATGTTGCATTGCATGCTTTCTTTGTCTACACAAGTGCCATGTACACCCACGCTAGAGATATATTGACACTAATTGATCTGCTAACATTCCTCCACCTTTAAACAGATGCATACTTACATATGTGCAATAAAGTAAGATTAATGATAAGTGTGTAGCAATGCTTCGCTGTAATTTATAATAAAATGTTGGATTGATCAAATAATGCAACTGCTAAGTTGTTGATGAAATATACACATTATGAGAAACTGCTGGAGGAAGAATCTTAGCATAAAACGATGCATTACTCAGAAAAGGCCTTGACTCCTAGTTTTTTTTTGAGAACTTCATAAATTTACGTACGCTCAGGCTTGTGGTTTATGTTCCTTCTGACACAGTTGATACTGATATAGTAAGGGTTGTGTAAAACACCTTAGGTTGTTATGGGTTAAATGCTTCGTACCTTAACAAGAAAGGGCAGAGGCTGGCTCTGGCATGATTTTATTTTCATTTGGAAGGAGAGGAAGGTACATAAGTTGGCTGGTTTTTTCAAGGACTAAATTCTAAGGTACGGAAGGGAGGGAAAGATGCATCTTCGTTGAGTTTATGTGCAACGGTGCATTAAATAATAGGACGACAATAGTCTGCATAGGCTAAGTGTCATGAAACTACACATTTTGAATTACTGGCAATGAACGATGCGTAAATCTAGGCATCTAAAATAGGTGAGACAGGTAGGTACGTATCGTGGAAAAAAGGCCAAGGATACAACAATGATATACACAGCTAATACATTGGTTCTTAGCATTCTTCAACTTGGTCTTAACCCCAGTGAAGGACAAGTTCGTCTTAACGAGGACGAGGAAGCAAACAAAAATGTTTTATTTGAGAAAATGCAGCATCAACGATGCGCACATTTCAGTGAAATGAATTATGATAATATCGTAGCAAGAAACATTTCCTCTCACGCTGTATCTTTAGAAAAAGAAACGTAGGTATTTATGCTTTTCTCTCATTTCACAATCGGCTTATGTGACTCAAGAACTCTTCATTAAGGGCAACCTCAATACATTCTTTGAGCAATTCGAAGTGATGGAAAAATTTCTTGTTTACTTGGAAATCCTGATTTGAGAAATCGGAGGCGCAAAATTCTGGGAGGTGAATTAATAGCAAAATAAAAACCATAATATATCTGCGTAAAACTATGATAGATTAGTTGACTATAAACATTTATTAGCTCAATTCAATTTGATTGGCACGAATAAGCTGGCTTTATTGCAGCCAAACATGCATTTTTATTAAGCAGAACTTCTATATGTATGTTAAAAATATTATACAAGTACATTATGTCAGTTCCACGTAAATACAGAGAGTGTTTCCGGTCTCGTGGTTTTGCATGATTTCCAAAAAAATGGCAACTTTTACCTTTCCTACTGCGTGTCTTAAAATTAAAGCCTTGGCTATGTTATCAAATTATTGCCTCCCATCTGGGGTTAGTCAGAATCCTAGTAAAAGACTTCTTAGAAGTATTTCCCATCCAAAAATGTCACATTATATTAATTCTCGACGTTGAAAGTTAAGATAATATTCCTCATTTGAATATTTTATGAGCATATGACGACTATCCTTACCCAGGTTCCAAATTACTCCATTCCGTGACTCTTAGTATACATGGCATGGTGGTGGTGTGTGATGATGAGTTTCCATCCTCCTACGAGAATGATGTTTTCTTGGCATGCAATCCCAACTACTTACAGGAATACATGCATGTTGATGCTTGTGTATAATTGGAGATGCTTGCACTGGATGCAAAAACAAGTGATGACATGACATGTCTTAACAATACTGACAGAAATTGGCATTTCTTTGGAAAAACAAGTAATGTACATACATAAAATCGACTTGCTAAACTTAAAACTTCTAGACTATTGGCTCTGTTTAACAAACTTAAAAGTGCAATGAAAAGGAAAAGTGCAAAAGTCTCTATCATATTATTCATCATTATTTGCTAGCACATTATTATTTAAATTTCAATTCAAATGGCTACTGTTTCATGTTTCACTAATGACAATGTTAGAGTACCTGACTTTCAACCGACGAAGAATTCATTATGAAGCTTAATAATTTGAGCAAGCGTCAAGCGTGGCATGACCTCACACAAGCCCAAATACTGTATTCCACCACACAAGGAAGCATGGGTCGACATTGATTAGTCTCATGAAATGAAAATGAAAAGCATTTGACACTCGTAATAGTTTTTGCTTTAAATGAGATTCCCATCTCTCTCTATATATTTAACTAGTGTAAGCCTCAGATACAGAATAAGATTAGAGCAACGCCAACGCTAGAACAATTCCTATACTTTTCATACATGTCATTATATGTTGATTTTTGAGAGCTAGAGAGAGATGCAAAAACGCAGTAATTATAAAAACCCTAAAATACTTATCATTCAGTTTGCCTTCCTTCATGGTTGAACCACTAGCCGTAACTAGCTGTAAGAATGTAGTTGGGTTTTGGCATTTTACAATCTAGACTATTTTGTTTTTAACCAAAAAAAAGTGAGAATGAATGCTCACTCAGCATTGAGCTGCTGCTGATGAGAGGGTGGCTAAAAGTTTCTTGATATTCATATTATATGACAGGTAGATACCCACACATCATCTCTGAAAAAGGGGTATTATTATCATCATCATCATATCAGGATAATTATGAAATGTACAAAATGTAGTAGATAGATAGTAGTAGCGCATGCATATCATTTATATTAAGTATGAATGAGCAGGAACAACTCACGTAGATACGCACGCACACAAACACCTCTCTCACAACAATACAATGCGTTGGATTTCGCTTATATCAAAAGGTATAAACCTTCACATCTTCTTTCATACCTGTCTGGCGTAGTACAAATACAGGTATTATTTTTATCAAGTCTTGTCTCTCTGTGTTTCATCCATCTAGCAAGTTTCTGTTGGCATTATGCTCATGTTCGTTATTGTACCTGCGAAATATCAACGTACTCACATCACACAACATGTACAAGCTACTACAACTACAAAGCAAATCCTTATAGGTACGTTGGTTTGTACACAGGAGCAGTGTAGAAGGAAAGCAATCAGCCGTGGATATTTTTTTTTGCTTGCAAGACTTTTGGTGAAACTTTTCGAGACAAGCTAGCAAGCAAAGGATACACAACAAACACATTTAAATGTAGACAGCCCTCCTGTGATAGTAAATTTTGGATGGCTACGTTTTTATTATTATTAATTTTGCTCTAGATATAACTTGCTGGCATCCCAATAAGTTTCCTTGCAAAGCGTCCGAATTCAATAGATTCTAAGAACTCTCATAATCATTGCGACACACTCAAGAGTTTGCTCAAATATGGATTGTTTGGTGAAGATGTGCTGTGGATCCAACTAATTTGCCTTTTACAGTGTATCCAAATATATTGGACCGGTTCTGTTGTGCAATTTGTGAGAGAGGAGGAAATTTCCTAGTCAGGAGGAAAGTGAGTGTGTGAGTGACACTTAATGGCTCACAGTCGCCTCCTTAAAGCACCTCCACTAGTGTATCGTAGGGTGGTTTGGTTTGGTGATTGATATTCATCATTATTTGCTGAACTCATCTGTTAGTGCAGCCAGTTGTACCTTCTGATTCCAAATACAGACTTCCAGCTACAGAAATAATATGTAATTTACTATTATACTGCAGTCTTCTATTCCGATAAGGAAATATTGCATTGGCCTTCTATGTTGAATTAGCAAACGTCGCTATGAATTATGTTGAAACGAGTGTTTCCTGACAGAAGCAAAAACTCTAATCGAACTAGTAACCCAGCAGCTACAACAGGCACCGACTCCCCTAGTCCAACCAAGGGAAGTTATCAAAGGAGCGACAGCAGTACGACAGACACAAACATTGGTACGGTCACGTCTTCCTCTGCCAACTCGTCTCCGTTGAAAAGTTCGGTTGCGCTTGCCTCAAGGTTATCCTCGTCATCTTCCAGCTCCCCCATCAAAAGTGAAGCCTGTGGTACTGGAGCCAATGCGAGTGAATGTCTGAGCGGTGCAGCTTCATCGACTACGAATTTATCCAGGCTAAAGGTCATATCGAGGAGTTGTTCGTCTACAGAATTTCAGTCGCTCAAGTTAGGTGGGTATTGTTGTATCACCATTTTAAACAAACCGTTTAAGCATGAGTTTAATTTTTTTCAAAATGTCCCATTGCAGAATCCATGTCTACTGTTGAAGATTTCAAGTCAGTCTCAAAAACGATCTCATCAGCTCTGGACAGAGATGTAATGCTAGCTAAACAATCGTCTTCGGTAATGAACATTCTTTTTTGGTATTACATGGTAAATAGTGGCTATTTGAGTTCATGTTTTAATTAAGATTCTTCAATTCTAGACGTCATCTGCGGGAGGTCACGATGCTCAGGAATCTACTTCTGCTTCCACACCATCAGATGACGATGTTGATAGTAACTCCACTGAATCTCTTTTCAAGCAACAAGCAAAGTTCTTCTGTCAGATGAAAGACTACCTGTTATCCCAACAGTCGTCACTACGTCAGCATTTGGAACTGCTGAATGCAACAGTAGCATCTCGAAAGAAAAAAATTACCTCTAGGCGGCAGCGTTTTAATAATTCAGGTCAAAGTGTTCATCCACCACCAAAACTGAAACCGGAAGCTACGCCAGAAATACGTGGCAATAATCATGATATAGATCTTATGAATGAGTTTCATAGTTGCTCGTCCACGGAGAAAAGTGGTGAGTACAAAAAAAACAATGAATTTTAAACTACAACAATAACGTTTGTTAAATGCAAGTTTCACATGTTATGGTTCAATATTTAATTGCAGATGATGATATTCAAGTGTGCCCTTTATGCGGTGTGGAGATAGAAGACTCGGAAAACCCTGACGCCTTAGAAGAACACGTAGCAAGCCATTGGTGTTCACCGGACGATCCAATTTAGCAAATAGTTGGCAACTGTTAGGACTGTTTTCTATATGCTGTGATAATCATTGTGTATTTGCACTCTATTCAGCTGGAGTACCATCTACTCATTCCCTCCATTTATTTGCAATAGTTGTATAAACTTATTTTAGCCAGTATCACTTGTAACGGGGTTTCAATGTTAGTGACGCCAATATATACGTAGGTGTTTAGAACTTACTATTTAGAATACGTACGTCAGACACTCTTTACTACACAAGTACTCATGGCCATGGAAAATATGCGACAGACGCGTTTATATTGTTAAATGTTACGAACAATAAAATCTTCATCACTCTTCTGAAAACATGAGCTCGTGCAAATATTTTGTCGTCCAACTTACTATATTTCACTATGTGAATGAAAATCAATGAAAGTATCAATCACAAAGGTGTTTTTTAGTAAATTAGGAAATTTATTCCAACTTAAAAGTCTTAGTTTGTTGGGTATTCATTAACCCTCATGAGGACAATTGTACAATTGGTTTCTTTACGTTAACTTTGACCGTCTTCAACTCTTGGCTTTAATATAAAAATTGGTCATATGTTTTACTTAAACATAGTGCGAAGGGAACGCTCATGCTCCTTTTTAGCCACCTGATGCTGCTTTGAGACGTTATCCAAAGATTTGCGAACTGCGTTGGCATTATCCTCAACCCACTGAAGCGCATCTGTGTGCTCATTTAAAATTCTCAGGATTTGAGAAACCTGAAATTTAAAAAATAAGGAATTGCTGTTTTAATCCAAACTCATGCTTAGAAATAGGATAAGTTATCTACAACATTTTAATAGTAGACAGCTTACGGGATCGTTTTTGTCCACGGTTTTATTCGACTCATTGATGTGTCTAATAACTTCTTTCAAATCTTCTGCCATTTGCTGCAGCTGCGTATCCACACTTTCCGTTAAACTATATCTGCAAAAAGAATTATATGCATTAATTTTTGCGTTCTATATTGAGTTGGAACCATAAGTGGGGACGTGCAGTTTTACTACTTACAAATGTTCCCTTTCAGGCTCCACAGGTACGTTCACAGGTAAACCTGCCTCTAACGGCTCCAAAAACGCATCAAACTCCTTTTGTTGATTTTTTAGATACTCCACAGCATGCTCCAGTCGAGTATGATCAGCTTTTACCTTTGTTACGGATTCATTCAATCTCCCAATCTAGTTCCGTATACAAACCATAACGCATCGTCAGTACATTTGCTATATGAACTGCTATATTCTAATGCTAGCCCAGATCTGAGAGTTAAACGAAAATTAGAGGGTTGCTACCTTGTCCCCATTGTCAATGAGAGTTCGGTCCCATGCATTTACTTTGGTAGCTTGTTCAAGAAAAATTTTCTCCTGCTCTTGCAAATCTATCATCCACTTGTTTATGGCTTCTTGTAACTGCCTGAAATTCATCTGGGACATGTTTGCCGTGCTAGATTGGGTTGTTCTAAAAGTCATTAATATTTAACATTCCATAATTATGCAGCAGCGTACCAAAATTCTCTTAAATTGATGATACTTACGTCGTGGTTGTGTTCAACTGTGGTGTCGCTGCAGCAGCTGCAGGATCTATGCACAAAAATGAAAAAAATATGATTTTCAATTTCATCTAACCTCGACAATTTATTTTCTAATCTGCAAAGTAGTGGTAATACTTGAGCTACTTTGCTCTGCATACCTTGACTTGCGGGTGGAGGAGCTGGGGCCGCTGCAACTGAAACATAGTTAAAGAGCCGTCTTAAAGGAAGTTGACTACGTGTGACTACTTGATTTAACTCCTGACTGATGAATACTCTTACCTGTAGTTGTGGCTAACGGCTTAATAGGAGCTGTGAGAGAAGTACCACCCGTTCCAAAACTAAAACCACCAGCTGGGGCAGCTGAAGTAGTGGTTGCTGTGCCCAGTGATAAGCCAGGTGTTGCACCTGCCTGTGTCGTCGCAGTTGATAAACCTACATGAATTTCAAATGAAATCTGATTTAATCGACATCATGGATACAGATACATAGATAATTCTACGCGAATGCAACTCATTATAAGTATGATACAGATATACGGAATAATAATTACAATAGAAAAATTACATGTATACACATAATACAATACAATACATAACAAAAAAAGAGGTTGAACATGCTCCAGACCACAGATCCATGAGACCAAACTCGATAAAACGCGATTAGGACGACACCAGCATGCTAGAGTAGGATAGATGGAGCCAAGCAAGGAAATGTAGAACAAAAGCATGCTGGATGCATCAAACGATACAGACATGGTTGGTGTCACCTACCCCATGATTAAGCCTAAAGATAACATAGCATAAGCAGATACACCGTAGATAATACACACTATCACAGCACTCATAAGCCAAGTTTAACTATAGATCCCCAGCGAGCTTGCAGCGTTGAGGCAGGTGCCCTACCACCACCAATAAAAAAGACCAGAAAGATACGAGGCAGAGAAGAGAATGCCAATATCAAACACATGACAGAGAAGCCACATATATAGATCAGCATACGGACGCTACCTAGACATGATACAAGATAATAATGATGGGGCTACACGAGATACAGACCGTATGACAGATATGGGGACTATCGTACCAGCATCCCACCACCAGCGCAGACCGGATGCGCTTCCCACATCTCATATATATCTCGACATATGATCATCATATCACCTATACATTCATACGCACATATCTACAGCAATCCGCTCTCTACCACTATCCGGGGGAATCTCACCCCCCTAAGAGATACATACATACCTCCCTCCCAATCTATCGATATAGCAATATAATTACTACAACCATATTACATAAGATAGTCAGAAGACCTAGTCCACTCTCACCAGCCGCTTCTGCCTAATCCTTTGATACCATCTACATCACATATTTTCTTCAAAGTCTGACAGTGAATGAGCACCAAGTCACACTTTCTCATATATAATACACCATAATCGATAGAGATAAGAATATGGTATCAATCTCACATCACTATGCGCCTCTCGTGTGTGGATAGCATATATCTACTAACACACTGTGAACATAGCTACCAGCAAGTATTCAGTATTCCACTGCTAGCCGCATCTTAGAACGCATAATATAGAGCACATACCATATGCAATACATCACGATCCACTATTAGGAATAACAACAGTATGCACTCCTCTACCCAGCACAACCACCGAGATGGGACCGCGACTTATGCAAAATATATACAAGATACTGATCATGACAAATAAAATGCGGTTACGATGACTGTAATACACTAAATCACTGCTAAGGAGAATCCAAGTAATATAAACCATATAACTAGCAAACGAAATTTATAACTTATGATCCTGCAGTTCAGATATAACTTAATCCAAATATAAACAATATAATAACATAGATAATAGAAACATCATTACCCGGCTTTACCAGTGTAACCAAATATACTAGTGACAAGCCAACAAAGATCACCACAATAACAATATATAAAATCATAATGAACAACCATACAACAGACAAGTACCCACTATCCATTCTACAGGACAAGATCCTTCACCCAGACCGGGAGGAATGGTTTGGGAGTATAAATTACGCATAAAGGCTTAAAATATGGCACAGATTGATAATGTAAAACATGATAATTCAAAACGCCCCATAGTTCTGCAGTGGAAATGGGTATCAACAAGTTGATTACAACCTTGAGTACAGTTTGTACTAGCAGAGGAAAACTGATTGTTCGTAGCATGAAAATGAGAGTAAATGCCTATATAGTATACGGAAGCTATTGGAAATGAAAAACGGAGCAGACCGTTTTGAATTGAACCGAATTCAAACCATTTTGAGTAATCCGTCGCTGTTGTTGTTAAGTTAAGTCAGATGAGTAGACCTAACCCACACCATTATAGTTTTGTTCAATTTGATTCCTTGCTGACTGCGGAATAACCTTTACAGTGAATTCAAACAAATTATCATCAATATAAAAATCTTCGTATATCATAATTTAAAACGTATTACGTATCAAAAGATACATTTAATATTAATGTATCTAATATTGAAAACTATTTACTACACTCAACTTTCTTTGCTATATGTCTACGAACGTATAAAAGTCATATTTTAAATTAAACACGGAAACAGTACTAATGGATGCATATATATTTTTTCATATAAATTAAATCATGATATATTATATATATTAGATTAAATTATTAATCCTAAATGGAAATCAACACAAAGTTTACAAAGAATACTGCGTTAGTTGCTACGCAAGTTTTTTGTAGTGCGAATGCGGTTCACATGTTAATTATTAAACTATATTATTTGATTTAAGGTTCATCTTGTTTTCGACTCTCAAAAATGTATATTTTGGTTGCAAACCTCTAAAGATTTATAAAATAATTCTTTGACGAAGATACGTTTGTTAAGGATAAGAAGCTGTGACTAGATATATAACCACGTTCGTAGCGGTAGTGGTTAAAACCTTCTGAACTGCTAAAGCTTTGACTGATGTTGCAGGTTTCTCAGTATTATCATTTGAAACTAACTGTGAGTGCAACATTTTTGTTTCGGCAGGAATTAAATGTTGTACAGAGTTATCAGTTGAATCCAGTAATAAGGACATTTTCTGTTTCAGCAGCGTTTAATGGAAAGCTGTGTTGGCTGCCTTTGCAGGTTCCTCAGCCTTATCAGATAGAACCACGAAAGTATTATTATCAAGTTGGGAGTTGGGAAAATGTATAACGAACCACGAACTTAAGGTGGAAATCCATTGTAAATTGCCTTATGTTGCTTTCAAGTACTCTTAATCCCTTTCTTTCTTCAGTGTCAGTACTTATATTCAAAGGAAAGATGTAAGAAAATGCGTCTGAAACTCATCAAACGAAAATCTATGTAAACATACCTCCACACATCCTTTGTCATTTATAAAACCTACTATGCAGTTCTTGTCAACTTACTCAAGGTAAGAAGGGAATTTCTGCACTTGTTGCCGATGATTGAGATGAGGAGATGAACTACACAAAGGTTTCCGACTTCGATTGGTAACCAAGCAAATTCTTTTACAAAAACAGTGAGAAAAGATAAATCTGTTAAATCATGATATCATGGCTACATGTTCACTGCACGATATGATTCATCTAATACTAATTTGCATAAATGAAACAATAACAGGTTCTACTGGAAATTTTTCTAATAACAGTTTATTAACGATCATAAAGCAAAAACAAGTCATATAACGAATCTAGAGTACACACCAGTATTGCTTACAATTTTTACTGTGTTGACAGTGACAATGATGTAATAAAGGTTATTCATTTACTACCCTAATTTTAACTAAACAAGACTGAAATCTATGAATTAAACCGAAGTAGTCGAATGTAGTTGCAACACTAACGTAAAAATGTATGACTAACTTAACTAGCTAGCTACACTGATTTGCTCACAAATTGAGAGTTGATTTGATAAGATAATTAATAACCACTAGCTGCTCGAGAGAGAGACCAAATAGTCAAAAGCGTTTGAAAGATAACTTTGAGCTTGTAAACAATTCAGACTTATATGAAAGAGAAAGCTGAATGTATGTTTGTTTCCATATCGGGTAGAAAGTACAAGATACAAAGATATGGGTTACCAATGAGTTTGGAAATAGTATACAATATTCACCGGGGGTAAAAATCTGGAAACTTGGTAACGTTGTAGGTTGTAGATATAAAAACATCGCCTTCCTTGACGTCATGTTCATTCTTATGTCTAAATGTATGCGATGCTGCGGACGGATGATGACGGTAGTTTGTCTTTGCTGCTATTTTTTGTTATCAATTTAAGAAATCGAACTCAATAGCTCAACTACTGTTACTCTATACTGAAGGAGAGGAGTGGCGGAATACGAGTAATACTGGAAGTGTCGTCTTTGTTTTATCCATGTTCAAAAATGTTACAATCTAGGGGAAACAGAAAAATGAACCTCGAGCCATTGTGAGCAATAAAAAGTAGTCTCACACCACAACATGGTCCGAACATTTTCCTCGCTAATATACAAAATAGTACGCGACCCGTTTTCTTTTTAATGTGTCTGAGGGAGCTTCAATGTACGCATGCTTATTCTAAAGCAACAATTGTATTTGCTTGATTATTAAGCAAGCCTATTATACTCACCTTTGTTTCTCGCATTGTCTCAACTTATTTGCTTCAACTTACAATAACTATTTGTGGATGAATGAAAACTTACATAAAAGTATTATGTAAAACCTAACCTAACTAAAGTGGGCTCTTCACGTAATTAAACTTAACCAGGTACAGGGGCCTAGCCTGCCACGGATTGTAAACGATGTACTCATTGTAAAAAAGTAGAAGAGAAGGAATCACAATGTCAGCTTTAACAGTTTCCCCAAAAGGTACCCGGCTACCCTTGTAATTGTAGATTTTTGCAGGGTGCGGAACTAACCATCCATTCCCTTTTACACTGTCACATCCTTCAGGAGCTTTAGTAATGGTATGCTGGGGTCTTAAAGCGTGGTATGGTCGGCCAACCAGTACGTCACAAAGCAGTAAATAGCCTTCAGATTTCGGCACTTCCCTAAACTTGGAGTAGTTGGCACTCTTGGATGCTCTATCTGCAAAGTATATTCCAGTTCCAAACATTTGTTCATTGGGTTCGGGGAGCCGAAATCCGTTCAACAGGATGGACGGGAGAGCGCTTTCCTTTGTTCCGTGCCAAAGCAGCATTCGTGAGCCATGCTGCCACTCTGGATTGTTCTCATATCCCACATCTGCAGCTCGAAGAACCTGGAGGATATTCTGGACTTGAATTCCGTAACTGTGAGTCTGGCCATTGTTAATATAATTCATGATTACTCCATGAATCTCTTCGTTTGCCTTAACTTCTCTTGCAATCTGCAGCCAAGATGTGAGGGCCACCTTGCGATCAATGAGCCCTGGAATACTTTTGAGAACATTTACTGCTGAAATTTCAATCTGGCATCTTTCCCTTTTTCTCTTAAGACAATTTCCCTACAGAAAAAAGTTTGTGGTAGTAATAAGCAGAATGTTTCATATTTTATATTCTCTGAAAACTCGATTTAGGTGAGTTATTTAGGTCTTACCGTATTGGCTGAGGGAATAATCATGACATCTACATCTGGTTCAGGTTCATCTTTCGCAGGTTCCACAGACTTTCCCTTAGGACCAATTGTGGCGTTTCTCCCTTTCACATACTGTTGAGACATTCTGAAATCCTCCAATTGCACACTTTGTTCAAGTTGCGTTTTAAACTGTTACCTAACATGATTAAACAAGACAAAACTTCAATTATAAAGGATATCAGATGATAATAAATACCAACAATCATCTCGCACGCACAGTAAAGCATTATTAAATGTGGAGCGCACAAAATTTAAACTTACCAGCACTAGCTTATACTTTCATCCAACACGCTAGAACAGCCACCAATGATTTATTGCTGATCTTGAGTTTGGCTAACTATCACGAACCATAATGTAACAGTAAACTCGAAGTAATTATAAGAATAATTGAGAATACAAATAAAGATGAAGCTAACTACAGACGTCTTGATCCCAAATGGCTAATTCAGAACAATATAAAATTTCAGTCAAGTCAAAACTTGGTTTAAAAAACAGGTTTTAATGTAACAGTTACTTTCTCCAGTACTTTCACCACTGCATTATTTCCAATACAAGCAAAATGCAGGTAATAACAACGAGTAGAGTATTAAAATGATTACACTTCAGCCTAGATTTATATTTTACAGTAAATGAATTATTAATTGCACAGAAAAATGCTAAAGTACAGAGTAAACACGAACTGAATAATTAGTTAATATGCTTCAACTTCCTAACTAACCAACCTTGTCAACTCTTAAATTCGGTGAGGAGTGAAATGTATCTACTCCTAAAAGCCCACGTCACTGTCACACGTTTCCAACTTAAGCATAAATTGTGAACTATAGGAGAGAAATGATGTTGTGCTCACTGCGGGCTCTTTACGTGTTCAATGTCAATTGACAAGTAGTGAGTATGTATACAGAAAGATGCAGCTTGTAAGCACGAGAACGGAACAAGAGGTGGTATATGGATGAAGGAAGCTGGCGTAGCAGGAATCGGTGACAAATACGTTATTTGCGTATGGTAATTGGTAATATTGAAATATTATGAAATCCAAATTAAATACAAACGAGTTTAGGATGCGATGTGATGAGTACGCAAAATATACAGCCAGAAACCTGGCAGCCCCTTTGATGACAGGAAACTAAATGCGAAATGATGTGATTCACAAGGTGCGAATGATATGGCATACAACGTTACAAGTGTTACTGATAACGTAATTTGTGCAGTTTGATTACAATTTTTTAAATATTTTGAAATTCACATACGTACAAAGTTGGAAATACAAAAAGTAGAGCTCGTGTTGGGCATAGCCCGTCTAGTTTAATTTATGGAAAGTGTCGTAACATATATGCAATGGCATGAACAAAGTTACGTACGAGTCCTACGTGTTCGATGTTCGATTCGTATACGATGTTCATTCGTATTTCACCAACATTTGACCAAGTTGGTAGCTTAGCAGAAGAGTTTAATACCACTAATGTCCAAGTAACTAATAACATTCGAGAAACTGCTACAAATAAACATGCACTTAGTTTTCATATCAATGAAGAAAGTTACAAACTGATTTTTCAGATACTTTTGTGGACTTTTGTATAATAAGTAATCATCAACCATTCATACAAACTAAAAATTTCTAATAAGAATGTTATAAAATATATTAAAAGAACTAAGCATGACATATCAAATATTCAAAATCTGTTCTAAGAACGTTAAGCCTACCACCAAAACGGGTGAAAAGATGTTTGACATCTCCACTTACCGTTAGAGCGGCAGCTGATTAATTGAAATACTACCACCCCTAGATCCTAGTACTACCACAATACGTTAGATTATTACTGCAATCATCATGATACCAGTCATACAACTGTACTTCTGCTCATGGTCTCCTAACCTACATTTAAAACTGGTTTCGGGGCGTACTCGAACTTGACCAAGTACAACGGTACAACTTTCTCCGGATGATAAACTACGTACTCGTTGAACTTAACGGGGCAACTGCGACGAACGCTTGGATGCATGCTTGCAGTTTTCCCTAAAGGAATGTCACTCCCTTTGTAGATCACGGTTTCCATAGGTTCTGCATAACTCCACCCACTCCCACGACACTGTCGAAGTTTACTGGTGGCTGCATAATGTGTTCATTGGCGACTTTTGCTGGGTAGGCATTGCCAACCAGCACGTCACAAAGTAGTAAATACCCTTTCACTCTGAGAGTGAAAGGCATGTCGGACTCGCAGTAGTTGGCACTCTTGGAAGCCCTGTCGGCAAAATAAATGCCAGGTCCAAACATTTGACCGCCGTGCATGGGGAGCCTCAATCCGTTCAACAAAATGGACCCGAGTGTATCCTCCTTCGTCCCGTGCCAAAGCAGCATCCGGGTTTTATTAAACCATGCATGATTGTCCTGATAGCCCAGATCCTCAGTTCGAAGAATTTGCAGGATATTCATGACTTGAATCCCGAACCCGTGCACCTGGCCGTTGTTGATATATTTCAAAATGTGCCCGTGGATTTGTTCACATGGAGTCACCTTTCGTGCTATATGAAGCCAGGATGAAATAGGCCGCTTACGATCCACGACTCCAGGAATTTCCCTAAGGAGGTCAACTGCCTGTAACTCAATTATAGCCCCGTAATTCCGCCCCAATACGGCTATTTCCTGTGAAAAGTTATACATTCTTAGTTTGCATTTGAAAACAACAACAATAGTTGCAATACGGCAGTCTAAAATATTTTTTACTGTAATTTCTTCCTCTGGTGGCATGGTAGCTGATGACGAACCTGGTTGCTTTCTCCTAGCCACCGAAGCACCACAGTTGGGAGCGTTTGACATTTCTGTCCGAGTTTTAGTACTTTTCCCCCGTTTGTTTGTATCCCTACCAATCGGTTGTACGTTTATATGTTCCTGTAATTGATGAAAAGTATGTTAATCAATCTAAGAGATATCATCAATTGAAATCGATGATATAAATAAACGGACAGCGCTTCAATCAGTGCTGCCCATCTGGATCTAGACGCAATAAGGTCAAATCAATCTTACATTATTCACAGGAGGTGACTAAAGAAAGTATGGTAGTGTAATGAACCGATGATAAATTTATGAAACAGAAGGCAAGTCTGAGTTATATCGTATTGTTAAAATGTGTTCAAGAATACTCTTGCAACGTCTTATATATAATACTATGTCTGAGCTACAGGAAATGTTAATATGTGGGGGTCACATTTAACTTACAAGTAACAGAAGCAATCCGAATGTAACAATAGAAAAACAAAAGCTATTTTAGCTTCACAATCGGCTTTACATTCACCACCGTTCGGCATAATCTTATTCGAAGATTTAATTGTAGTTCTAAGACATTATGGGACGTAATACTTGCATAACAAAAAAAAGAACAATAAAAACGAACGTAACAGAAAAGCTTAAAATTTCAATGGACAATACTTCAATGCCAACTTTGACCCCATCAACAATGTCCTTGATTACTGATGAATTGTAAAAGAAGATGTAAGCTTTTCATCCCTTACGTTATAACGTGCTTGCGTCACATTTTAAAGACAATGGTATGATGAAGCGAATAGTAAAATAATGGTAGATAGTGTAAATGCAAAAGAATGAACGGAGAAAGTTACCAATGAAAAAATTGTACTATCACAATACCACGTCTATAAAAATACCCTACTTCATTTTTGGAAAGATCAACCGATTGGATATAATGCAGATCTTGTAGTGCTGAGCACCTTCTACGTGTCGATCTGATTGAACCTTAGCCACCAAGCCAAAGCAGCATTTGTTTTATTCAGTCGTTGGTCTTACAAGGTCTTGTCTTCGTCTTAGTTTGTATCTGTACTTGTTGACGATTGCATGTACTTAACCCATTGCTGCTTTGTACTTTGTATGTATATGTATGTATATTGCAAAAAATGAATTTTGAGGTCTACATGGCCAGGAATGAAAAAGTTATTATGAACCATATCATCACATAAGGACCAAACTTGTCACCAGCTCACCGTTCACTGTCATATCAAACTGATCAAGCGGTATGTAATTATATAAGAATAGCTCGAATATTCAAGTGTTTATGTGTGCAATGTTTTCACTTCAAAATATACTCACCATGCAGTGCTCCCCTTTTGTTGCTGCACTTTCGTTGGCTTCTCATGATTTCAGAAGTAGGTGTCATACGGTTATCATTTTATGCGTTATTGTGCTGCTAATGCACTGGATGGCTCCAGACTCCAAAAACATTCATTGCATTCACTCATATATACATGCATGAGTTCTTCCATCTGAACGTTTGCTTGCTTTGCAGATTTGTTCTCAGGAGAAGTCGTTGATGACTCAGCAAAGCGTCTTTGGTATATTTTAATTGTTCTTTCATGTTTTAATAAACCAAAGTACAGTTCAACCTAATATTTGTATGACTCAAAGAATTATGTTTTCTTGACAAAAATAGGGTTTGTGCTGCGCAGTTCAGGTATGCGTGGTTAATATACACAAATAATCGTACTGTTTTCAATCTACATGCAGCATTTACTAATGATTTATCAATCAATTCATTCATGCAGTTTTAGCCATCCTTCAAGCTGGTAAATATTTTTTGCTAAAGTTTGCTTAGTTGATTTTGTAAATAAACCAGCATTATGGCCAAGTAGTTGCGAACCAATAACTAAAACAATCATCAGCGTTAAAAATGACTTCCCTGACGAAAAACCCTAACTTCCAATAAACTTTTATGTAGCAATGCCCCAGTAGTTATGCCTAAGATCAGGGATCCTTGCTTTTCGTGTTCCCATGCAATTGTGTGCACTCACAGTATAGTAATACGCTTATCTAATTTTGTTCCCTGTGTATATTCTTCTTAAATGGTGTGCTAGATCCAGGATCAGAGAGAGAGAGAATTGTTTTGTTCTCAAAGTTCTAGTTCTGTCGTTCGTTACATCACTTTTCCATGCCGCTTGCTTCAGCCAATATACATTGCAACAGGTCACATATAATGAATACATCCTGCATAGTTTGTGATCCGAGTTATACTAATACGTTAAGTTATGATTTGGTAATGTGCCTGCATAGTTCCTACCAATCTTATTATGTTTTGTTTCAACCATCACCAACCATGCTCACTTTTAAAGCAAGTGATGCAACTAGCGAAGAATGTAACTTAATTTACTTGTACTAGATAGACTAAAATATTCATCTCGGATGGTTATTTTTTAATTAACGAGTTTTTATTAACAATTAAGTAATAAAGCAATAACAAAACAACGATTAGCCTATACAGTACATACGCAAGAAGGCTTCAGACCCTAGAAACCTCCCAGGAAATCAAACATATATACTAGAGTATAAATATTTCTAAACTATATAATGAACAAGAAAATACTGATGTCCGCTGGCGGGATTATGTTTCTAGCTAAGAAACAAAATACTAATTCATTCAACATCAAACGAGAAATTAACCAGAGAGATCAGGTTGATTAAGTAGCAACAAAAACAGCGATTAACCTCGGTAGTAGAATATACGCAAGAAGGATTCAAACCGTAGAAACCTCTTACGCAATCAAACATAAATACTGGAGTTTGTATATTTATAAACAATATAATGAACAAGAAAATACTGATGTCCGCGGAATTATGTTTCTAACCTAAGAAACAAAATACTAATTCATTCAACATCAAAACGAAAAATTAACCGGAGAAAGCGAGTCGATAAACGATTTGTAGATTCATCGTCTTCATCTTATAAGTAGTATAAGGTGTTGCAGATCGTTTCGTGCGGCTTCGCCTTCACATGACGACTCAACAAGTCTGCGAGCTTGTGAGCATACTAGAAAAAAACCAAGCAGTCAATAGTGAATAAACAATTAACAAAATAACACCTTAGAAAAAATGATTTCAGAGCTAACATAAAAAATTGCATACCTGCACCATCGCAGGAACTCGAACAGTTCCCGACCAATTGAAATACATGAAGCTGGTGACGTAGGCCAGCTTCTGGATCAAATCAGTCTTGATAGCATCATTCGGGTTCAGGACTATAAAATGAGTCGGGTTAACGGTGCCCTAACACAAAAACAATGTATTATTAGATTTGATCATTTTACAGTAAGCAAGTTGTAACATATGCGGAATCACACTAAAAGAAATCATCTGGATCTTACTTGACGAACTTGCTGTGAAACCATGTAGAAATCAAAATAGTGGCGTCTGGTAACCGTATTATCAACCACTGATCCCGGTTGAAGATTATCAAATCCTTTCCTTCCCTGTTGGAAACAACAACAAAATCCATGATGAAAGAGAAACGATCACTAATCTGCAAATACTATCACTAAACAATTTGATACAATCATTTAAAAGATCTGCTTAGTTTGCTAACCTGATCAAGAAAGAAACGCTGAGGAATTCTTTTGGCAACAACGGCGAACGTGAATGACGCGTCGGGAGCCAACTGTTGCTGAGCCTGCATTAACTGTTCCATCTCTGTCTTCTCAATGTGCTCCATTGCACCCACACTGCCACCATCCCGAAATACGATAATTCTATCAGGCACTCGATGTCGCACCTGCAAATGACAAAATAAACATTACTAAACCATTTACAATATTGCATATAAATTATACAACGGATGGAGTGCCTACCGATTGAAAATACTTGATCGCATCCTCCAACATCCCTCTCAGACTCTCAGCCATTTCTTGATGCACTCTACCAGATGCAGCTTTTGAATAATACTTGGTACATTCATTATTCAAAGAAGCAACCAGGCAAACTGTACTTGGGTCCTTCTTTAAAGGGTCATGGGCAGCGTCAATACCGACGAACATTACCTGCTCCTTCTACAAAATATAAAGAGAAGCATGAATCAACATGAATACGCCAAAATCATTAAATATTCTTGCGATTTTTTTTAGATATGGTGGTATCCAAATTGTTCACACATACCAAAGGCATCTGCAAAGCCCACAGCGATCCACCCAACTTGCAATTGATTTGCAAAGCAATTTTCAAAACGATTGACCGAAGTCTCTTCTCATTGCCAAGGGTCTTCGACAAGATGCATTGAGATGGGATTGGACAATCCGAAACACAAAACTTCTTTATAGCTGCGTACACATCGTCACGTTGCATAGGCATTATAATCACAACGAATTGGGTCTGACATGTCAAAAATCATATTCCGTAGACATTAGATAGTTTTTATGAAGGCCATGGTATGTTAAATGAGATTTGGCATCTGACACAAAAATCTTTAAGCGAACTTACTGAGTTTTTGTCAAGACCACGAAGAGCGTTGTTGAAATCGTGTGGCAGGAAACAACGAAGCGTTACAAGCGTCCCTAGCTGCATCATTTTGATGCCCAAAGGTTTAGACACCTGCTGATACATCTCAATGAAGCGCTTGGCTTTGTCCGAATCCCGTTGGGTGCTGATGACAGCATATCTTTTGATCGCAATCTGAAACATTTGACGAATAAATGAATTCATTAATTTGTTACTTTGCTGATGCAGAGTGAAAGTTTACAATAGAAAACAATTATTACCGGGTCATAAACACTTAATCCTGCTTCTCTACTAAAGTCGGGCCCAGCCTTGGGCAAATTCACCCTGTCACCAAAACTCAATCCAGGTCCATCCATCTTCCTTCCCTCCACATGAATTATTCCAGGTACGATCTCCAAACTCCATTGGGAGAGCAACTCCTGAGCTGCCTCGCATTCTGCAGCAATGCAAAGAAAAAATGCATAGTTAAGTACAAGTTCATAGCAAAGACGCTAAGCGTATTATCAAAATATGGTTTTTACGCAAAAATAAACTCTAACTCACTCATCAACCGATCGATGAACCTGTGCAGACCTTCAACTCTTTGCTGAGGTGTAAGACGAGTGGATCCAGCCAAGTCAGTCATAACCTTGAAATTGGCTCTTTGATCCTCCGTGAGACCGGTCATGTGACAGCATTCCGGAACAAGAGCGGCTACCCTTTGCGTAGTGTCACTCTGAGTGAGTCGGTCATTTTTTCTTGGTTTCAGCTTTGAAATAAGCATTGGCTGGGTTGTATCCTTTACTACGTAATTGTGATGGTGTTTCAGGTAATCAACGAAGGTGCACTAGAGATAGAAAGAATCAGTTAGAATTTGAAGACATTCCCTAATTAAAAATGCCTATTTCTTACTAACCGTTTGCCCTTTGCGTTCAAATTCAGTCATTGGCGTCATGTCCCAGGCTACGTCATCAATCCTGTACGACACATGGTTGTATTTCGTAATGACGATCTTGTTGACTACGAATTCATTAAACTTTTGCTTCCCCTTTGGATCGCCCTTTATTAACAAGCTAAAAAACAAAGAATTTGAATCAGTTACATTGGACCTAGATTGTTGTTCACGCCATTGATTATATCAAAAAGAGCATTATATAATACGTACTAATAGTCGAAGACGGTGTCCATTCGAAGGACGCGACTGCAAGCATCAATGTTAATCATGAGGCCGTCCTCCTGGTTCTCCGCGACCGGGTTGAAGCCAGGCCAAATTTCCAATCTATAACATACACACAAATAATAAACTTGCTACTAAATATAAGTCAACTTAAGAAAGCTTAAAGTTTTGACCATTGATACAGTATATAATGATTTACTTGTGCTGCTTCAGGAACTGGGCCAGCTCCAAATCGTAGAACTCCCTCCGTATTTCAACAAATCCAAGTTCAATCATAATGCGGCGGAGCAAAATGTTGAAGAAGGGAATTGCATCCTTCATAGGCTTAACCTTCACAAAAGTGACGTGAACAGTTAGCTCAACGTCTGCATCAATGGGGTGAATACCATGTAATACTGTGACCTAAACGCAAGCATGAGTGGAATGGATGAATGATCTGTTCAAGTAGGACTGAAAAAACATAAATTGATAAATTAATGTAGGAGCTCGCTTACGTCATCATCCAAGATGTAAGGCAGAAACAGGATCATTCCGTCAAAACTCTTTACGAGTCCCAGCCTGTTTTCAAATTGCTTTAAAGCTTTGCGACGGATGGCGACGCTTTCCATCGGTACCGAGTACGAGACGTGGTATTCAACAATACCAGGTCGTCCTGTGGACAACTTCAATCTGACGTAGTTTGTAGCAACATCCAACCTGTACAAGGAAAATCAACATTAATACACTTTCTGAGGCACATGATACATGATGGATTACGTTAATTAGTTATATCGAATGAATAACATTACTGGATTACCTAACTCCTTTAGTTCCAACACGGGAGATTACTGGCAGTTCCACTGGTGGTGACTTAGCTTGAGCAGGGGCTGCAACTGTCTCAACATCTTGTTCTTCTTGAACAACTGGGGCTGCAGCAATTACAGGAGGCTGTGTAGCAACCGAGGCTGGAGCGGCAACCGAAGCAGGATCAGCAGCTCTAGAAATGGCACTTAATGAACCGATCGCTGTCCTATAATAATCGGACGCACTTCCAGTACTGGGTGCATCTGGTAGCCGACCGACAACGCCACTACCACTCGATCCAGCTACATCAAGTTGAGGAGCCAGGGGTAGTATGGGTGAGCGAGGTCGAGAAGGAGCAGCTGCTACAGCAATAGGCTGTCCGTGCCCTCCACCAATATCAATCGCAGGGGTTCGAACTGCAGAAACTCCCCGTCCCCTAAATCGTCCTAGAGCAATACATACAAATCAAGAATTAGGGTCATTGATCAATGATTGATGCCTTACACCGGAAGACACATTTTTAATCTTCAACGTACCTCTGCTAGTAATATCCTTTGGCGGTGACGCTTCTCGTGAGGCAGGACTTGTAACCTGCGAAATTGCCATCTGACGAAGAGCCGCTAATTCTTCAGGTTGATCTGGGTCAGCATATCGTTCAACCAGGTCCTGCATAGTGACTTCTTCACGTCTTGGGGCGACTGGAGGAGCCACAACCACATCTTCAGCCTATGCCACAAACGAATTAACCAACACTAAAGGTGTAAAAGTACTCAAATGCATAATTATCATTAATTATGATTATAAGCTATAGCCAGTCCTTACCCTTTCAACACCAGTTGGCGGACTCCTCGGAGTTTCTTCCTGAATTGGAGATGTCGGAGGCCTCCCGCGCCCCCTTCCACGACCGACGGACGACATAGTCGAAGCTACATTAAAACCAAAATCCACACATTAAATACATTAAACATTTACCATTATTCTCAATGCCTGCAGTTTAAGTTCAAGGGCACCCGACTTTTGAAGTTACTGATCCACTTACTTATTAATCAATGCCCTTTTACCCTTGTACATGTGCATGTAAATACACCCTCAACTTATTAAAGATTAAGACAACGCAAGTAGACTACTCAGCCCTTATTCTAAAAGTTTAATCAGTAACTAAAAACTGATTTAAAACCCGATTTCGTAAGTATTCTTCAATAACAATTATAGAAAACTATTAAATGCTAATATTTTAGCCTGCTTGAGCCAACCCTAAAACATCAAACCCTAAGCCACAAGAGCCTACTTCAACTAACGTATTTTTAAGCGAAAAACCGGAAAAATTATTTAAAAACTAATTTAGCAACGTGTCTACTTTATCTGGAGATACTTATCGTCAGTTTATAACTGAGTAATACAACTAATCGGTAGTTTTTAATTAATTAGGGGGGGAAACTTCAGCCAACCTTGTCAATGCAACCAGTAACAACGAGTGAACCTAATTATTGTATTTTCTCAGAAAAAACTGAAAAATATTATTAAAAAACCAATGTAGCAGCGCGTCTACCTTATCTGATGATATTTATCAAAAGTTATCACTGAGTAATTCACTAATTGATAGTTTTAAATTGATTAAAAATATTATTTCTCTCAAGACACAACCTCAATCTGAATTGAGTAAAACAAAATGGCGAAATGAAGAAGAAGAGCAAACTTCCTCAAGTGCGAACAAGACTTTCTCGGCGTGCTCAGTAAAAGTTCACTCAAGCCTCGGCGATTTAGCGCACGAAAACACGCTCTTTCTTCCGAGTACGGGTGACTTTGTGCTACATTGGTTGTTTCCTATTGAACCTACACGGGATTTTTCTGTATATTTCTAGCGCAAGCCCAATATTCTGAAGATTGACTGGAGTTTTCTGCTGTAGAGAGGAATCTTAACTCTGATTGGCTGACGGTTCTAGCTCATTTGCATAAAGTCGTCTTTTTTCCGCTGAGCTGACCAATCAGAGCATTTCTCTTCCAAATTTTTGTTTTTGTGAAAGGATCGAGATTGTTCTAGAACAAATTTTCTCGTTAAAGAACAGTTGAAAGTGAATTAAATTGCATTGTGTTTTCTTATATATAAAAGATTTGCATACCACAACTTTTGTATGTATATGCACTATATCAGGAGAAACGGAAGGGAAAGAAGGAATTGTTTTCGTTATCGCTGTATGCAAATCGAGTTGATGGTTCACCCAGACTCCTGATAACGTCTGCACGGGTCGTTTGCATGAACTATTGCATAATTGCATTTGCATAAATTCATAATAAAGTTTTGAGATCACGAATATGCTCGTTGATAGTCAATGGAATGATTTTGGATTTCAAACACAACTGGCTAGGAATGCGATAAACTAAATTTTGTTAAAATGTAGAGAACGCAGCGACAACTGTACGTAATGACTTCACGTATGTAATTCTTTTAGGCATGAAAAATCAAAGCTTAAACCAATTTAGACTAACTAAATCAGTTTAAACGAACTTAACCAATTTAATCCAACGTAATACGAGCCTGATCTCCTGAGATGGCTAACCAGTAGCTATGCTTCAACTTGCATAAGCTTTCTTGAAAACCAAAAATTAGTGTTAGCAGTTCCTCTTATTTAAAAGTTCACATTTACGATCTTCCGTGTGCCATCAACAAATATAATGCAAAAAAGGTTAAAAGATGCCCACTGCAGTTCAATGTCCGATCATGAAATTTGACTTGAACGCTCATTGACTTTTTTCTGTGCATTTATACTATCATTCAAAACGTATCTTAAAATATGCAAGCAGATTATTTAAATTGAATAGGTACGCTTGATAGTTGATCCATTAGGTCATTTCCTGGCATAATCGCTTACATGAGAAAGTAAGAGTTGAGTTTCTGTTGTACACGCACTAGCTCGATTCCAAAAATTCATGCATACAAAAAGCAAACCCTAGGTATTCCTGAAATCGACGCATTTGGTTGCAACAAAGGGTAAAACCTGTACGCCATAGAGTAATAGCAACGCTACATAAAATATGCAGATGGAACTGGGGTAGGGGCAGACATGTGCTGGAGATTTGAAGCCCAGTTATCTGCCAAGTAAAATTGTGACTGAAGAAGGCATAACTGTTTGGCTGTCTGCTCACTTGTCGTTTTACACTAAAACTACAATTATGCTTAACATTTTTTACTGATAAATGGTTTGTTTGCTATGTTTGAAAGCTTAGTTTACAAGGCTTTACAAGACTAAGGCAAGCAATCGCACCATAATACTGAATTCATGTTACATTATTATGGTTTTGCAACCAAGGTACATCGGTTTTTATTCGCGAGGGTTCAGTATGAATATATTTGGTGTTTGTTTGTTTTGCTTTCGTTCATGAAGCTTATACTTGTCCATTGTCTAAATTTCAAATGATCCGTAAACAGATATTGTCTTGTCTTGTGTGTTGAACTGTCACTTCTTAATTCGTCGACAGTTTATATTGGCTGTACAATAAGTGTCATATAAATCTATGTAGTCAATACAAATCGTTAGTGTTGGCATTACTTAATACAAAAAGCAAAGGATCTTATCCCCAATTACTACTTGTTGGAAATGGCCAGTGCTTCACCATTGTCTGCACCTTCCGGTCAAGTTGTTCAGGACTATGGACCTGATTCTGGGGGTCGCTTGAAGGTATGAGCTATTAGAGCATCAACTGTCATCAAAATTTTTTGAGAGAAAATGAGAATTAAAGAAATGATTCCAAACCCTTTTATGGTCATATGCGATTAGGGTCTGCAAATTGTCAAGCCTATCGTGATTGGGAATATTGCGAAATACTTTGGAAAGAAACGAGAAGATGATGGTCACACGCATCAATGGACAATATACATGAAACCCTACCCAAACGAGGACTATTCTTGCTTCATTAAGAAGGTCCACTTCAAGCTGCATGACAGTTATGCTAACCCCAACCGAATTGTGACAAAGCCTCCTTATGAGGTGTCCGAAACGGGTTGGGGCGAATTTGAAGTTGCTGTGAAAATCCATTTCATTGACCCTGTGGAAAGACCGGTATGTCAAATGTCGACTTGAGTCTTTGAAGGATTGGTTTTGTATACAAATATGAGAAGGTTTGGATCTTCCTTCACATGTTTTCTTGGCTCCATGCTTTTAGGTGACAGTCTACCATGTTCTGAAGCTATTTCAAAGCGGCAGTGACCATCAATCGTTGCAGAATGTCCCTAAGAAAACGGTGATTGCTGAAAGCTATGATGAGATTGTTTTTCAAGAGCCGACCCGATACATGAAATCTCTGGTGGATAGTGTCGTCCCATTGACGATGGATGAGTACAAGCATGAAACTGATTGTAAGTTGCAAAAAAGGTTTATTATAACGATTGGACACTATGAAACAACTGTATACTTACTTAATGGCATATTTCTTTAATATTTTAACTAGTTGAAGAGAAAAAGAAAAGTAGTATGGCAAAGATTGCTTCCGCAAAAGGACAAGTAAAGGCTGAAATTCAGGAGCTGAAGGAAAAGCTGAAACTGAGCCGTGAAACGATTGAGCAGTTCAAGAAGGCTTTGGCTGAGTCGCAGGGATCTGAGAAAACGAAAAGTAGAAAGGATGACAGTCCAAGTCCTTCAAAAACTCCAAAATCATTGGGATCAATGAGGGGGGATAATAAAAATTAAATTTCAAGCCAGGCAGCTTAGCTAGATAGATGCGATTTTCCATGATAAATTGATTTGACGCTTTTATACAATTACTGGAGAATTTAATACTCAAGCTTTATTTTGCTGATAAATTTCATTCCTTTGCTATATTGGATAGCTTTTTACTTTTATCAGTCTTTAAGGCTTTTTAACTTTTGTTGTTTTACGTTTTGGTAAGCTTTGCTGTCACTCCCGTTACCTACTTGTCAACCGTTTTTAGATTTTATTACACGTTCTCCTTTTTTATTCTTCACATATTTTATTGTAAACTTATTGTAATGCTTGTAAAAAATAATTTACTAGAACTCTCGAGTGTACTAGAAACTTTTATGCCATATGGATACGAAACGATTTTCAAAGCTTAGAATTAAGATGTACAAACAATTTTTATGTCTAACAAAGTTATGTTGAAGAAGTAGGCATACAATCTAGCGTGTAATAGAAGCGAATGTGTGTATTTTTGTCATCCACATATATACTGTTAATAGTAAGTAGTGCGTAGGCTTTAAATGGATTTTGAAATTGGGAAAATGATAACACGAAGTAACTGTTGACAAAATGGTTTACGTGAGCATTTTTAATCTTTTTAATTTCTCAATCTAGTAACTGTGTATGTTGCACGTATTAGCATCTGATTTTAATAGAATTTTAACCGCTTTACGCTCCATTGTTTAATTATGATATATGGTACACAATTGATAATCTTGTCTTTTAAACTTTTGAACTACATGTATAATTATTGTCTCATGTTGCATGTACATTTATTCGATGATAAGATGATAATCATATATATCGTAAATGTTAGACGTGAACAGCGTTTCAAAATGGAATGATTGTTGGATCTGTTAAAAACTTGCTATGTTTATCTTCTAGGTATCTCATACTACACTACTGACTGTTTTATGTTATTGTAAGAGCTGTAATGTTCGAATAGTACAAATACTTATTAAATGTGAATATTAAAATCTCAAACCTGAAGATTATCATTAGCACTATGAAAGCATATTAGAATATTTAGTACCTTATGCTGTGTTTTACAATTCCACCATAATATTACAAACAGATCGGTTAAATTTGAAACTTTAGCTTTAATAGATTAAAGTACGCAAATACAGCAAAATTCATTGCAATAATGTTTATTCGCGGCGCATTTCAACTTTTAAGTCACAAACACTTGCAATACATAAATTGACATAATACCTTTGCTTATTGTACTTCAATTATAATGGTAGTTGCAGGGTTACTTTAAGTGAAGTCATAACAGGCGCCTGCAGCCCTTAGCATAGCCGAAATTTTTAATCCAACAGGGTTTTCCCCTAATAAGTCAAATCGATGGTAATACTAATTGATTGTTGTCGCAAAAGAATAGGTAAAATAAATTCCTTGTTTAGAATGACAGCTACTCATTTCACACTATGCTATGCTTTCGATGAACATCTATAAAAAATGGTGTAAACATTAAAAATTTGAGCGTGACCGCATTCATATTGAAGAATCATTCAAATATACACGTGTGCACTTGTTACTAAAAAGTAAATTGTCAGATGAATATTAATGCGGTGCAGTAATGAATGATTAGATTTAATAGTATGAAGTCATTAAGTCCAACTACTTGCAAGCTATTCTCTAGTCTGCTTTGAAAGTTAAATTCATGTTTTACAATTAATCACGTACAGATTTTCCTGGTGCATGCAATATCACTTTGAACTGGGTAAAAGTAAAGTTCCTTTGTGCACCCTTGCGTTAACATAAAACAAAGAAAGAACGGGTCGCATTTGTCCACATCCTTCCTGGTTATTGAGTGAGTTGGTCTAGTTAGGCATGAATGTGTTTACCTGTTATTCATTCGTGACCTACTTCACTTGCATCCTCGTGCATTCTCGTTTTTAAAGCTTGCACTTGCAGTTTGTCTTTCGCTTTTCTAGACTCGATGAGTGTATCTAATACGGAAACTTTTTCGTTTACATGATATAAAATTTATAGTGATTCTTAGGTGTTTTACAAAACACAAAACCTTACAATTCGTAAACCCGACAGCTAAACTTTGGGCTAGAGCATTGCTTTATGACTTTCAATTAATTATTTATTAATAGTTAACGTTTTCACGAGAAATCTCGAAATTACTGGAATTAGAAATGGGTCCAACCAAATTAAAGTTTTCTAAAGGTAAGGGTTGCAGAGGTTTTGATATTTACCTTTCATATCATTCAGCTTGCTTTTTAAGGTAGCGAAATTGACAACTGATAGCTTTTGATACTCATCAATCCTTCCAAGTGGATAGTTAGAGAACCTGAGCAGTATGTATTATTGTTGGCATACTGATACTGATGTAGGAAAGTAAAGTGCATGGATCCTGTCTTTGAAAACTAGGCGATTATATCCAATTACAATATTTAATCAAGCAATTCTTACGGCGGTGTGATCACATCAAAATCCGCCTTTCATTATCTCACTATTTAAAGTTAGTGACACAAGCTACTTTACATGCAAGCTCTAATGTTTTGATGTAACTAGGTAATTGACTTTAGTAAGGAAACGCCAGCAAGTGATGATATACAGATTCTCTCAAAGTTATACGAATGACAAAGGACGCTTACCGGAAACCCCTGGTTGCACACACCGCATGTTGAGTTGAAATGTTAGCTGGCCACAGAACAGGTGGAGCGGAGTGGGTTTACTTTCTTTCATTGACGGAAACGGCAGAGGAGCTCACAGTTCCGTTGTTAACATATCACGCAAGCACCAAGGGATTTGCACGTAATTTGCCATTTACGCTGTTGCATAGTATATTTCATTGCCTACAAATCCTTGTATTACACCACTTTGTACAATTACAAAGAGTAGAATTAATATTGAGAACTGTGGTAGAGTAGTAGGTTAAGTTGTCACGTAGAACCTCGTTTGAATAAACCAATGACAGAAAAAAGTGAGGGATGAAGGTTTTATTATGTTAACAATATGAAAACACCAGCATGACTAATGTTTAGTCAAATGAATCGGCTCGCGTTTACGTTTGACGTTGATAATTACATCGTACTCATGAAATTAAATTATTTTTGACTCCATTTCGTATTTCTTGTTATAATATTTGCAATGTTGACATAATTTATTCATACAAAAAAAAACCTGTAAAATTACCTTCTTTGCAGTTATAAATAAATTACATACGAACTACATATTGCTTTTTATCATTTAGGCAGAAGGTATACACAGATACCAAAAATATAATTTCAATTTTACAAAAATCTGCTATTCTGAAAATTGACACCCTTGGCGAGTGAAACTGTATATAGTATAATTAGCGATAACTTGATACTTTCGTCAAAGTAAAACCGACACTAGAAAACAACCATGCAATTATTGCAGCTAGAAAACCTTTCGTGACGGATGATACACTTACAATACAATAAATTACATTTGCCATTCCTTATGTAAAACCAACAATGTTGTAATGTATCATAAACTCAGAATTACAATAACATTAAAGCTTATAATTATTTCCGTTCATTGAAGGTCTCCATTATTTAACACCAACAATTATATAGTTACCACCTGAATTAGTGCGGACAAATCCAATATAACGGAATACAATACAAACCACAGTTCAAAAAATATTTTCAATTATTCACATTTGGATGTTGTATAGAAACGTGGATTGTGATAGAAATCGGTGCTATGTAGGTATTGTCAGAAAAACTTGATGTAGATTTGTATATGTCCGTCTATAGTTCGTCATAATATCATTTTGCATGTCAAAGGATTCATTAGTGCAGATTTGCTATAAAATGCTCACTTGATAATGAGCCTTACAATATAAACCTAATTAAATTTAGAGTGAAAGGAACGAAGAAATCGAGTATGAACTACATACCTCAACGGCCGCTAGTCCATGAGTCGGATGTGAAAGTAAAGTCACCACTCATTTTTTAGCTTTGTTGCGAAAGCTAGGAAAATATAAATATTGTAATGGGGAAACAATCATCATATCATATATAGTAATCATGATGCTGACGAGAGAACACGATGAGTGGCATGATGCATTTCTGTTAGATATAACAATATATACTCATGTAACATATGTATGTGTAAGTGTTCGTTGTCGTCGTCTCTAATTTTGTGAATGAAACTTTTTTTCTACGAGATTGTAGATTGTTACAATAGGTTCAGTCAGTCAATGGTCACGCGCGCTTACCTGGGAAATGCTAAACAACTGTGTTTTTGCATCTGTACTATAATATTTATTTTATCGACTTATCTCGGTTTTCTGACGCTTTCATTAGTTGTTCTTTTCTGAATCACTACGAGTTATCTGAGTGTCTTGTTGGAGACTTTCATTCTTGTTTGGCATTTGAATCTGAAGGAAACTCAGCACTTTTCTACCTCGCTAGTTTACGGCTGTTCGTTAACAAATTGTAGCTAGCACGTGTTTGTTTTCATCAATCAGTGTTCTCATTCAAGAGATCACTTTCATTAGAATAAAAACCGTTATTAAGATTTGTAGAAATAGAAATTGAACCTACTCTTACGAATCTACGCCAGATTCACGTTGCATAGCTAATCAATTCTCATCCTAATCAAATTCCTTCAACTAGGACTAACGGTAACAGCGTCAGTTGTATGATTTAGTAAGTGGTAGTGAAATCTTGGGTATATACCGTTAGTTTTTGGTGTGGGAGAAAGGTCAGGATTTGAAACATGTCAAGGAAGGGAATCACGCTATTATTATCGATGAGAGCAAACTGCATTTTAAATACCGCATAGAAATGTTGCTCTTTGTTTTCTCTTTGGCAAGAGGAACATGTGCCATGTCCTGGCATGTCAAGGTGTAATTCAAGGCATATTTTGTATGCAGTGATGCTACCTATTTTTTTCGGCATGGTAAAGAAAATAAGTAAAATAAAATTTACACAGAAATGATGCTCTCTCTCAGTCCACGGCACATGTAAGTCTTTTTGTTGTTTCTGTCAACTTTTACTATCAATATTCCATTTGCTCTCTTAAATATAGTAACGATTGAAAATAATTGCAAATTAATTCCCAGAGTCCCCTCAGACAGAGACAGTAACAAAAAACAGAGTATTTAGCATAAAAAGCCACAGTAGTAAGTATTCACAGTACAAAGTACAAAAGACACGTAGTCGTATCAACAAACAGTCGTCTTGGACTTACTTAATTTACATACAAAATATGTTTCATGTTGTGAGTGTGTAAAATATATATATTATTTGTGTAGATTTATGTAGTTTATGAGTTACTTGGCCTAAATGTTAAATTTCTACAGCACCTTCTTCTTTCCACAGCTAACGTTCTTACACTCATCACTCTTCTTCATCGTTGTGCGGAGCTTCTTGATGTTTCCTGATACGGAGGTGGGGGCAAAGTCTTCCATGATTCTGAAAAGAAAGCAAATATTGAGAATTAAGCCATTAAATTTTATGAGCTCAGTGGATACTGCGTCATATTGTTTGATGAGCGAGATCACCACCCATATAAAAAATTGGGATGGTAGATGTTGACTGGGGCAAGGTGTGACATTTACCTTGAAATTGGTATTGTTTGTAAAAAAATCTTTTAGGGGAATAACGACGCAATAAAGTAATAATAGGTGCATGCGATTCCGTTACAAGTATCTAATGAACAGGTTACCCTTAGTAAACAGTAATAAAATACTGCGTATAAAACTACTGGGCTTTTGCTCTTTTAGAAATGTTAGTTGATAGGGAAAAGCTAGAGCCTAACGTAACGTATTATCATCATCCGACAGTTTTCAAGCAGGTATTGTCATTCACATTGTTTCATCTCATGAGCGAATAATTTGATAGTGTTTCTAATAAACCAAAATGCCTTGACTCTTTCTTCCCTTATCGTTCGTTCCTTTGCCACTTTGCCCCACAAAGCCGTTGTAAATTTGTGAGAATCAACATGCAGGAAACACGACGAGGATGAGATGATGATAAGATTTGTGTACGTTGGAAAATGATGAGAACGTCAACAGGATGTCAAATTCTACACACAGTTCTTTGATCTCGCATTTTCACTTGTTAGGGATTTGACGGTCGGTAGCTCAGTGCATTAAAAAATCATTTATTTATCATGGCACGAGTGATTGACTGATCGCTCTTTCTTTTTTGGAACGTTCTTCATCAACTGATCACAAAAGGTATGGGGAAACAAATAGACTCGAAGGGACTTGGAGTGTAGTGCAAAGAAGATGGGATAACTCACCTGAGGAATGTGTCAGCCTTCTTGACTTTCTTAACCAATTTGCTAGCATCACACATCATCTTCTCAATGCAATCTTCTCCTTCAATGGCAGCGAGAACAAGGCTTGTCAACGTAAGGAAGTCATCTTTGCTCAATCCCAAAAGGCTTGGAGCCCCTGCAGAATTGAAAAAATCGGAGAGAAAATTACTTGAGTTTTGCATTACAATAAAAAAAGTGAAGACATTAAGACTCTTTTTCTTTCATAAAGGAAATCCCACTGAATCCCTTGCTCTTCTTCAGACAAAAATGGTAAGTTTATAAGGAACACGACTGACTACAGGAAAGTATATGATATATACATTTAAAAAAGTTCAAAACTGAAGCATCCTTATTCCCTGGATTCCACACGTTAGAATATTATACAAAAGAAACGCATTCGTTTTCAGCATCCAAGATTCTGTTGGGTATTGTGAATGAGTTAGGTATATGCAATCAAAATCTATAAAATTCATGAACATCTTCTTCACTTTCTATACTGCCTCGCTACTCGGAAAACTCAAATGTACTAATCGTCTGTGTGCAAGGTAGCCTGCATATTATAGTGTACGTGTTTTACACTTGAAAAGTTTTCATTCTTGCATTAATTTGAGCTGACAAAGGGAGCTGGTATTCAACGCTGTTGCGTCTTCGCAAAAACGTTTGCTCTTTGAAACATCCGCAGTGTATAAAAACTGGAGTATGTAGTTCCTTTCCATTGACAACCCACCTCCATGTTTATTACATTTCTTGTCCATTCATAACTCTGAAAGCTGTCGTGGTTGAACATACAAGCACAATATATCAAAATGCTTACCGTTGTTACTCCTGTAGTAGACATTTTCATCGCTCTTAACATAAGCCCAGCCAGGGAAGAGGAGAGCCAATCCAGCAATAACTAATCCAGCAATGGCAAGAACGGAAATGATTCCCAAAGGATCAATTCCATAAGAGTCGGATGGATGGTAAGCTTCTTTTGCGGGAGCATAGTCAGTTTTCGATTCCTTCACAAATAATATTTCATAAAATAAGTATACACTCGCCAGACATCCTCAATCGTTGCAAAAATGAGATGCTGAACCATCCGCTTGTGTATACTATATGCATTACATAAATAGCCTGTTTGTTGTATCAAAATCAAACGATTTTCTCTACAATCTTATTTTCACATAGTTTCACGTATCTCTCTCAAAATAATGTGATTGAGTAATTTAAGCTGTGCCATAATAACAGTGCATGTGACAAAATAATGCTCTTCCCACAAAAATGCTGTGGATAAACATGATCTTTTTCGGATTTTCAATATTCCGATGTGTTGCACTGAATAAATAACCTAACTTGATGGTATCATGCTAGCCAAGACAGATGCGTTTAGAATAGAATACGTGCATTACCTGAACTGGGTAGTAATAGTAGTAGTAGCCCGCATTGCCATTGCCATTCCCACTTGGTTGACCACCACCACCGTAGCCTCCTTGCGAGGAAGCAGCTGCAGCGTACTGGGCTTGTGGTTGAGAATACGATGCAGCAGCACCGTTGGTGTACTGTCCAGCACTCGTGGCTGCAGCTTGGTATCCGCTAGCTGCATACTGAGAGTCGGAATAAACTGGGGCATCTCTACTCTGTCCAACTGGAGCACTGGCTTGAGCCTAGATTTTTGGAGATCAAAGATATTTTTTTTGGAGTGAGTATCAATGAAATCAATTGGAGCGTCAGAAAAATAAATTTGAGTTGTGTCCACTCGATTATCGTCTCAATTTCGTATCATCTCCAATGAAACAGGAAAATAAGGAGACGAGGAAAAATCCATTTTGTCGTACTTTGAAGTTTCATTTCTTCACTGACCCACTTTTTTTGAGTTATGCCTGAGGCTGGCATAATATGTACATTTGCAAAGAGTGGAGATGTGTGCAAACTCGAATGATTGTTTAATCTTCATCACGATTCAATGTTATCTTACTCATCATAAGTTACGATTCGTAACTGACCACTTTCATATATGAGGGACATTATTATCATCATTATATTAACGAGAAGAAAACTTGGTTTATACCTGTGGTTGAGCTTGAAGTTGTTGGGCTTGAGGGGCAGCCATGGCGGCCATACCCATACAAATGGTCAACAGGGTCAACTTTTGCAAATGCATCGCTTACACCAAATCTACACAAATCACAAAAAACAGGAATGAGAAAATTGTTAGTCAGCACCAGCATCAAAAGAGCATCCTCTTTGTTGTGATGAAGTTTATTCAACTTTGGACACTTGTTTCAATCTCAAAATGAATGATGTAAAGTGATAAACGACAGAGAAATAGGGGAAGTCGAGACAGAAATATTTATTTCCTTTGATGTGGATTGTGAAAAGGAATTATTGCTGTACCAGTTAGCACAAATAAATTGTACACATCAGACTTTTACTGATGATGACTGAGTAGTCCTCAATTCCATGCATTTTTAAAAAGTCATAGTTGCGCTGCAGGTTCCTTCAAAACAAAAATCAGCAACATTCTTTCACAGCTGCGATCACGTTCTCGAAGCGAGTAGAGGGAGAATTGATGCAATTTTTTAATTTGATTCTCTTTTTAATAAAAAAAACAAATCCTCAGAAAATGAATGAAATGAAAGCAAAAAGTTTTACTGCAACTCATAAGAATATTTTCATCCCATTTCACCTTTCAAACTGAACTGAACCGGAAATGGAGGTGGTTGTATGAATGACGTTATGAAAAACTATGCGAATCCTTTCATCCAATCCACCCACTGCATTAATGTGAATGGAAGGTTAAGCATAATATTTGTATCCCTTTCAACGACCGATATATAATGCAGAAATCTCTGGAGATACTCATCTCCAAACACGAGCAAAATCCCATGGGGGAAACCTAATGTAAATAAAACTACGATGAATTTGGTTGAGCTTCAGTTGCTAAAAATTTCTCTTGCACTCATGAAAATGTTTGGCAAGGCTAGCCCTACGTATGTCAATTACATTCTTTTGAGACAGACACTCTTTTCTCTGCAAAAATTTCTTGATGCTCATCCTCATCAGGTGTTGAGAGTGGGTTGTAGTTGTAGCCAACAGAGTATGCCTTTTTGTAAACGAAGACGAGTCAAGTTTCTTGATGCGGAAAAATTCACTGCTCCACAGGACATGTAGATCCTTGCCTTGCCATAAAGTTTACGGTGTAAGTAATTTAGCTTTGTGGGTATCATCATGCGTGTGTGTGTGTTTGTTAATCATACAGTAAGTAGGTACCACAAACACACAAATATTGCATGCCTATATGCATAATATGCAAGTATTTTTCAAATTCTTTAAAAACCTTTCTCGCTCTCTGACTTGCCATTCATTTTTTGGATTTTCAATTTTTTGAGAGAAGATCAGAAGGTGCTCAGAATATAATCCCCAATGCTGCTTCACAACAACAAGTAAAGTAAAAGCAAAACATGATGATGCTATAGATTTTTGTCGGCCTAGTTTACATATGATGAGATGCTAACAATGTGCTGACAATGTACTCATGAAACAATCTTAAAGTTGTACTATGCCCAATAGAGAGGAATACTAATTTATACACTGTTGAGGTGAAACTAAAATTACACTTTTAAATAATTTTTTAGCACTGACGTCTACAGTTCGTAGTAGGTATTCTTTAATGCGTAAGTGAATTCTGGTAAAAGAAAAGATTGATATCTCAGAACAAAATATCAAATTTGCTGACGGAAGTAGTGTTCGTAAAAAAGCAATTTCCTTTATAGCCAGTGTATATTGAATTCTGGGAAATTTTAGTTAATCAATTGTTGGCATAGGTCTATTTTAGTATTTTCCAAAAAAATTGGTATTCTGCCTGGTTTCGTAGAATAAGTCTCTGCGATAGTGTCGATAACTCTGTTGTTATTTTACGAGGATAACGACGTTTGATATTATGTATCGCATTATAGTGAAAATGTGAGTCTCGTCAATTCTCAGAGTACGCGACATGGAGCAAATTATTCAATATCTGGGGGAAACTAATCGAATCTTCAAATTAGGTCACAGTCTGTGATGTACAGAGGCTTGAAACATCCCCAAAGCCATTTTTGTTGTGAGATGGTTCCAACAAGTGTTGGTAAATAGCTTAGCCCACTTATAAATAAAGCAATTTACTTTCAGGTATATGGTAAAATGGGTTAAAATCTCATTTTCCTCCATGGGATTGTAAAAGAAGGTAAGAACAAAGGTAAGAGTGATACCATGTGCGGATTTTACTGTCACTCATAATATCATCTCATGTCTCATGAAATGAATGAGTCATGCAAGTCACACTGTCACCCATTTATTAACTCTGCTTTATCCCTCAAACACCTGCATCTCCATCTGCAGTTGGTGCTTAATTCCATCACGTTTCAAACCTTCGTTTTAAGGATATACTGGCTAGGATACTACATCAGGGTCCCTAACAGTACAATTAATATTGACGCTTTATGTTACTCATCATCAGTGAACTTGACGGAATCCGGTTTTAGATAAGGAACAGATGTACACATCGTCGGACAGGGATTGCCGATTTATTATGCTCTTAATTGCGTTTAAACTACATTTATAAACAGTTGCTAGAGATGCCATGCGTGTACCAAACGTGATCAAGAATTTGAAGAGAGATTTTTTTTATTTAGAAGTATCCAATTGTCTAAATATTATGCAGAGAAGGAATGATAAAAAAAGTTGATGGTCTTAATAACCGCCTTCTTATAATTCTTTGGTTCTTTGTAGCATTATCTTTATGATTAGCTTTACAGCAAAATATTTTTCCCGTGTGGGATTAGCCCACTCCCTATTCATCATCATCATCATCAACATCACCGTCATTATTATTATTATTATTATGATTTTCAACGTCTCGGTAAAAACTACGTACGTACTTTTCACCTATTTCATCTCGTCAAAATGACTGCCTACATGGGGGAAACAAGGAGCGAATACAACATAACACCATAATACAACTGAGGAGGAATGCAGCTGAGGATGAGTTTCTTTCAAAAGTTATCTCCCAACTTTTTGGTGCTAGTTCGTAGAGTTTCTATATGCTGACAGACTTTATATTTTCTACCGTAGATGAACGTGGTCAGGCAGGTTCTACCCTAGAATGTATTTTATTTAGCATTATGCATGATGATGTTGCTGATGATTTCTGTGCTTGGTATTCTACACTAGTTTGGTTTGGTTGGTTAGTCGGTCCTCTTGGTCTGTTTGGATGGAAGGATTGTATAGCCCTAGTTGGCCCGTTAAATAATTCCATATAGTTTTAGTGCAAGTTGGCAACCTGTCAGACAGGTAGTAATGGCTAACGGTACCCCGGCCTTCACACTGACCTGCTACATTGACCGTCCGGGACGGTGAACTTCATCTCTCTCTCTCTCTCTCTCTTGCTCGCTCTCATCATCATCTTCTTGCTTGCTTCTCTATACTCTCCTATCCGTTTCTGTTTTTCCACTTTTAACTTGATATTATTATTCTCGTTTTTTGCCTTTTTGCCTATTGCTCTATTCCCTCACTTCGAAAAGTTCTTTCTTTAGTTCTCTTTCAACGTTTAGGAGAAGAACTCCATGGAGTCCTCATCTTCTTCATGTATTATTCCATATTTATATATATCTCTCTCCGTTCTTCTACTCCTAGCAGCTATGGATGATGATGATAAAGGTAGAGAGAAAATTTAGTACACAAAAGCATATTATTGGCATTCAAGCCTTATAAGACGAGGCATCTCATCATGAGGGATGGGATGCACACATGTTAACATGGAACAGTCATCATCAGATTTACTATCTCGAGTTTCGCTTCTCTGCTTGTGTGCATGTAATCTCGCTCAGAAAATTTGAGTACTTCCCATGCCCTATTTTATTACCTTTTCCAGGTACACCAGTGCACAGAGCATCGGTTTGCTTTTTGCTATACTAATGTTGTACCAAGAACAAAAACTGCCTGCTGCTGTCAGTAACTTGCCTATCATCTCACGAAAAGAAAACATGGTAGTATAACGGAGCCAACGAAGAGCAGAGACCAGAAGGAATCCCTTCTCTCTGGAACGGAGGTTCCATATGCTTCTACTTTGTTCCTTGTTTTTTTCTACCTCTTACAAAGACCTATCTTAATAACTGGATATATGTGAACGCGGATGGGGAAATCCTTAATGGGGAATTTATCTCTACCTTTTGCTTTCTTGGATCAAGTAGGTGTACTCTACACTTTTACAGTTGCTTCGACCCTATCCACTTCTCAAAGAAGTTGTCTTTCAACTACAGAGGAGTGAAATGCTTCGTTTCGTCTTCTTATTCTTCAAAAAGTTCTGGATAACACGCTATCTGATGTATGTACGATGGAGAATAGTTATGTTGCGTATGATATTTTACTGTTGTTACATAGATTGACTGAATAGATAATAATTCCCTTCCACGAGTTGCATAGCTCGTTTTTTCTCGCTTTTCACTCCCTTCTTGTTATTATTGTTATATAATGGATCTTCACAACAACCCTGTATCAAAAAAATTGTGTCTGTAAGCAATCAAACCCTCATACAATGTGTATAGAGAGCTTGTCCTATTTTCTCCTAATAATACTCTCCGTAATCACATTGGGCGAGAACGAACCTTGGAAAAATCGGAAACAATTGGGAAATATTACACCCACATGATTTATCCTATCTAATATCGAACGCTGGAAGAAAATTTCCTGGAAAAAATGTTTACTATCTTATATCAACAGCCGATTTATTTCAATTTGATGTTTGTCTTCGATGAAAATATTTTTGATTTTGTTGCTGCCGGAAGCACATCTTTGGAAGTTTTATGTAAATATTTATTCTTCAAAGAGCCCCTAAATGCTTCCAGAATTTTGGTATGTGAGTAACTGCGCAATATTTTTTTGCATTACTCTAAATATCTATTTCATTTGCATCAAAAACGAATCTATTATTAAATACTTTGTGTAATTCTATGAGCCATGGATGAGTTGCTATATTGTTAATAGATTTATTGAACATGTAATAATATATTCAAAATGTATCATTAGCAAATTTTATGAATCATAAATCCATCAGCTCTTATCTTGATGCTTCAGATTTGAAAAACTTTTTAATGAAATCAGTTGGCAAGAAGTCGGTTGGGCTAAGATTTAAAAAAACGCAAAATAGATTCCACGTAATCGGGATTCTATCAAACATTTTTGTTATTTAAAATGGCCGACTACTAGCATACATGCGTATTCGAGTGGAAAAGGGTACGATTACAAACTTAACAAATCTGGGAGAAAATCATTGTATCAGGCTCCCACTGAATACAAACTGGTTGGATAAAAAACTATGTAGGTTTGTTGTAGTGAGTTTTTGTTTTCATCATCAATTTCAAAAATTGTTTTAACTAGGGAGTAGATGAGTAGTAGCCTTAATGATGATAATAGGAGGCATAGTGATCTCTGATAATATTGGCGAAACGAACGTGTCTGTATCAGCATGTAACAATTGGCGAGAACCCAAGCGTGCACTCTCTCAAATAGACTTTAGTGATAACGAAGTAAGTTAGTATGTAAGTGGAGGAATGGTGCTAGTCAACTCACTTGTCGGTGCTAAAATCAGTGAATCAGTGAAAAACGAAGAAAAAATCTTGCTTTTTTAGTGAAAAACTCTCCGCCATCCTGTTTATGGGGCATAAAAGGATAATAATAATTAGTAGAGCAAATGAAATGTGTTGTGTAAAATCAACGTGTTCTAGCGCAGGTAGTTTCTACTTCCAATCAAGCAGCATGCTTCTGATTATTTTAGATAATGCACCTACGGCTTGCTTTATTATAATACTTTTAGCATAATACCTTTGGCATTCACAGCGAGCATGCGCTGCATTAGATAACAATGCAATATAATACTAAAAATAGCTGATTAATGAATACCTACTAGTTATGAAAGCTTTGATTATATCTTAAAATGATTTGGCAACTTCCAAAATATCAAATTGATTAAAAATGAGCATCTTTTTCCAGTAGTGACAACTTCCATTATAACATACTAATAGACATTACGCAAACAAGAAAGGAGGGAGAGACCCCTCAAATGTACAGCGATGAGCGTTAGTTCATGTTCAAATCTTTCATCTTTCTTCTCAAGTTAGTCATGCACACACGCGAAAAAATCTGAGCTCACGATGTGGTAAATGAAGTGCTCACAAGGATCTCCTCTTTCCCTTTTATTCAACTCCACAAATAGAACCCAACTGTCTGTTTGTCTAAATGAATGAGCTAGCGAGTGAAAAGGCAAACAAGACATGACGAATACGAATGAACAACCATCTATATCTTGATGGGAATCATGTATTACATAGCTCAGTATGTTCTAAATTCTTTAGGATTGCTTGTGTAACCAAAATTTAAGATGTGTTTTGTTTCCTGATGAGGTTAACTCATAATACGATACGAGCATACTTAAGTGTATATCAGGGACTGTTGGGAGACGGATGCTGCGACATTCCTCACAGATTTCCTATATAGCGATATAGAGAATCAGCAGAAATAGCTTCCACACATTGACTTCACTTGTGTGGAAAATCACTTTACTCCACTTGACTGTTCTTTTCCCTTTCCGGAGAAAGTATGAAGCACACGACATGAAATCTGATATTTATTGCAAACGAATGTGAGAGACATTTTGTATAGGCAACGTTGGTGGTATGGAGAAATGGAAAATTGAACCACCATCAGAGAAAAACTGTGTGATGCAAGCAGGTGAACAGAAAAAAGGAAGAAAAAATATCACAAACATCATACGCTAAAACTTTGTTTGATACATGGCTCACATGGCTGGCCGGTGGATGATGATGCTCTTTGAATGTACAAAAATAAGCTCTGAGCTTAGCTCCTACCAAACCCACTATTTTTGCCAGCATCAGATTACTTGCAGTTTTTGTTGGAGAAATGCCTGTTTATGGCTTAATATTGGAATTCTGTGGGAGATGTGAAACGTAACGAAGGGAGCGAAAGAGAGAGAGAGCGAAGCAAGCACTTTTCGTTTCACAGCACAAAACAATTTCCGAAATAAAGTGAGTAACGTGGTTTAAAAGCCATACTGGTAGTTCAAAAAGTTAACCATGTTATGTTCTACATTCTATTTGAGTCACATTATTGAAAGGAAAGGCTAAATTTGTAGTTTTACTTTTCCAAATTTGTACTGTAGTTATTTAGTTATATTTTGCTGAAGTATTGCGTTACCCGCAGTAAAACATCCCATGTCCTGTCACGATATGACACATGATTTGTATCTGTGTGTACATTGGGGTAATGTGTATGAAATGCGTGCTGACGTTTGTATAATATCCGGGTTAATGGAAATATAGGATAAGTAAAACGGATATACAAAATAATGCTGGGAACGAGAAAGAAAACAAAACTCAAGTTCACATACTATACTATTATCGCTCTCAACAACTGCACACAGTCAAGTGTGTCTCTGGTTTGTGTTTTGTTGTATTGCAACTACAAATAATCGAGGCAGATAGAAATGAAAAATCCTTTGTTTGTTGCTGCTTGTTTCCTTGCAATTCTGGAACACTGTGGTTTTTTTGGCACATGTAGCGTAATATGATTTTAATTGTAGCTGGCTGAATTCTTTTTTTTTGCTTCGGTTATAACATGGCTGACAATGTAGCTGTAGTATATAGGGAAAGAGCTGAGGGCTAATGCTCTCAATTCTATTGTAGAAAAAATGCTGGACTTGTCTCTCTATTCTCAACGGGTCTAATCTTATGTGAAGCACACAGGTTGGTTGTTTGTATAATTATTTACCTGTCGGCGGTTCTGGATAATCCAATTAATCCGGTATAAGGGTGAACGTGGAAATGTTACAGCAACTAACTTCACAATATCTATATATATTTAGTTTGAGGTTTATACGTATTCCGTTTGATGAGTGATATCCGGCTTGGGTTTAAAAAAAATAAATAAATGGGTTTCAAAATAAATTAGTAGCACCACCACTTTCTGCACCAACAAATAGTTGAGAACTGGGCAGGATTTGGGGCCTCTGAGAGATTTTATACCTGGCGATTTTTTCCGCAAATCCTCAATCTGACTTATGAAATGCCATATTATAATGTGGTAGTAAAGCAGCTAACGTAAAAGCAAGTTGTATGATTGTTTAAAGCGAGTAGAATCAAATAAACTTGCAACAACTCAACTCGTGTCTATCTTTCATGAATTTGCGGAATTCATGGCGTTGTATGGCGGGGATCGTCTACTTTGCATTTTCTCTTCCTTCTCAGGACGAACAAAATGTATACATTATATCAACAATGGGCAACTATCATAATATGATGGGTTGGCGTTCATAATACGGGACCTGCATCAATGTGAATTCATACTGACTGCACCCATTCTCGCCTTCGTTGTAGTTCAAAACGTGAATTCAAAGCAACTTCTTTGCTAACTTGTGAGTACGTTGAGTTTTACTCTTTTGCTTTTCGCCGCTTTTGTGTGAAGGAATGAACGAGTATTTCAAAAAAATGTTTTTTGTTACATATACCTAGATATTACTGGTATATTAAACCGACGACTCGCTCAAAGCTAGCGTGGAGAGCATACACAAAATGCATGAGTGTCTGTTAAAGGAGCAGCATTTTAATCATATTTTGCACACATTTTGAAATCTGGTCAAGCTAACTCGTAAGGTATTTGCTGCTTTTGTTTGTAAATACGTTTTCCTCAACTTTGGCATTCTAGTGCATATGCATGTAGTCATTGGGCTAGTAATACTTCCTATTGTACTAACAAACTCATCCACAAGATTTCTTGGTAATGAATGAACCATATTGATTCTAGATCATGAGTGTGTTGTTTAGTAACTTAGAAGGAATGCGTTACACAGAAAGAAATTTACGGCAAGTGCCTTTCGTTTTTTGCAGGTTTAAAAATCCCCTATAATGTGTGGACTTAGCACAATAAAACTAGCATGTCTGTCTGTCTGTCCACATATCTGTATGTAACCTGTACGTTAGAAATAAATCTCTATATATAAGCGTTTAATTCATTAAATATTGACAATTACAGGGTTTGATAGAATGTAAAGCAAAATTCAAAAGCTTTATAAACGCATGTTTCCCATGTTTATGTTGACGACCTCCAACCTCTCTATTATTATTATTATTATTATTTGTCATAATAATGCGGATACTCCTGGTGCTGGTTAGAATCAGAAAGTCGTAAAGACATGCCTGTCTATTACATACTACATTTAGTACCTAAAAACACATACTTACATTCGTTCTGGGGACATTCTACGCAAGTGTACGTGAACTTGAAAACAAATATGATTTACCAAGCTCAAGCACACCTGAATAGTACATATAATATCACTTGGGAAATAAAGTGGTATTTGAAACTTTGTTATGCCAATAATGCTCATAGCTCTTGCTAAATTAGATGATTGAGATAAATTGCACGTTGACTTTTTCCGAGGCGCTTCTTTTTACGTAAATCTATTAACGTGATGTTGTTAATAGTTTGCCACAATGTTTATTGCTATCCATATTCATTGCTTTCTATATAGCCATGTGTCATTAGCTGTTTTGATGACGGTGCTGTTGTCTCAGAGAGATTTTAAATATTAAGCACAGCCATTAATTTCCACCAATAAACCAATTTTGAATGTCAATGTTTTGCAGTGACTCAGTTATATTAATTTTTGCATGCTATTTGTTTCGTTCTCCCACATTTATTTAACACATACACCCTTTATAAATCCTGGTTTGTCAGGTATGTAGCCCAAGAATGAAGGTTCCTCAATGATAGGAAGAATGTGCTAGGATCATGAACGATTTTTCCTTTTCAATGAACTACTTGGTCAGCTTTAGTGTCCTTTGTGCAAACAGTTGCTACGTCAAACAAGGAAGTAGAAAAAGGAAAATGTGGTCATGGCTAAAGATCCAGATGATTCTTTTTGGGGGAGAAGGATACATTTTTGAAAAGAAATAGTTGTCAACTGTATATGAAAGACCTCAATACCTTATATGACTGCACTTAGCATTCTTTTGAGCCCCATGTCAAGTTCATGGGAAGCCTTTTCTGGTAAACAAACATTTTTATGCTCATCTCGACCAACTGCAGGAAAAACGTTTTAGGGCTTCAGGAAATTTTCTCAAAGATAATGTAAAAATGATGGGGATTTCTACAGGATGACTACTACGTTGATGACTACGCGTTGCGTCATCTAATGTATTGGACGCCCTTAATCCGTATACCTTTTCAAAAAAATTGATCCTAAGAGGGGACTCGAAAACCAAAGCATGTATAGCAAGTGCATACTTCAGGAAGTAAAGTCCCCATTGAACTGTGTAATATACAAGGATACCTTACATCATCCAAGCTTGAATGTATATTTTTTCTAATATTCTAAAGTGCATCTTGGTCGCCCTTGACTTTTAAAACAGGAATCCCAGATTATGGTTCAAGGGTCCGCCTAAAAGACCTTGAAAAGGGATCCCTTTGCCCAATTAGGTACTGAGCTGAGCTGGAGCTTACACCTTTGAGAGAGTCCTACCTGCACTAAAAAGGTGCTTCCAGCGCAGGTAGAAAAACGCCTGTGCATGCCTCAAATTTTTAGTATCACCGTTTGATTCAAAACCAACACACGTACTCTGTGTGCGGCTGTAAAGTGCAAAGTGGAAGCAGTTCGGTTTAAACTTAAGGGAAAGGATAATTCTTCAAAGTTCGCCTCAAATTTCGGGAATATTGGTAAGAAAAAGTTAGTAGAAATCCAAAATTTTGAAACATTTTCATAGTTTTTATGCCAGTGATCACGTTTGATAGGGGGAAATAGATAATCCATAGATTGGATTTGGTTAGTTACCTCACAACCGTTGCATAATTTTGTATAGCGTAACCCATTTTATTTAGCAGATAAGGTTGAGTTTTTATGTGTGAGCTGCGATTAATCAGACATATTATTATTAGATCGATATGGTTTCAAGTATCAGCATCAACCTCTCGTTGTGAAAACAAAGAAGCGTGAAAAGAGTTCATACCACTTTGTGAATGGGAAAAGGCAAGTGTAGTATTGTTTACATGAACATTTTTTGTGCACGTTTTTTTAGCTTTGCAGTGAAATCCACTGCACTCATTCAAAATAGCATGTAACAAACGAGGCATGTATCTAACGTGGTCTGCTGCTACAAATATAAATATAGCATGTGAACGCCACCAAGATGCACAATTGCAATGGTATTAAGTTTACACTTCAACCTTGCTCTTGAAACAACTCCTTTAGCTCGGAGTTGCTCCTGCTCCAACAATATAGGTTAGTAAGTGCATGAAAAGAGGGGCAGCAGGCTGTGAGTTTCCGTTTCGTCAAATGAAGAGCATCATCATTATCATATATATTATGGGCATTATACAAAATCTTGTATATGAATGGTAGCAAAATAGCGTAGGTACGACGATTTGCAATTTTTACCACTTTTATTCTTCTTCGAGCTAAGCTCATGATCATCATCACATTTTACAAGCTGAGGCATTTTCACTACCGTCGGTCGAACTTGACTTACTTGGGTTTTACTCAACCGCACTCTACTACAATGTTCGTTTAGCTAGACACTAGGTAAAAGAGGATCTGACTTGAGAGATCTTTGTATGCAATCCATACCAGCTCATCAGGTAAAAACCTCAAAGCATCAGTAGCAGCTCAACTCTGAGCTTCAAGAACGGGAAACAGAAATGCAAAAGTCGGAGTGAAGTATGTAACACAAGCAAGCTAGTCTAAATCAAAGTTGTTTTTTCTCGTCTTTTCTCTCTCTCTCGCTCATTCCGTGTAGCATAGTATGAGTAAGTCGCAGCACACTCATTTGTACACCATAAACTTTAAAGCTGTAGCAACGGGCTGGTTACTTGCATTACATTTCTTTGAATGCGTTCCTCATTCATATGACAAAATCATTATGTTATTGTATAAATCTAGCAAGTTTAAAAGCGAATAATAGGTGTATAATCATCATAACCAACAACTCGCCGCCGGAAGTCATTGTTGTTGTGGATAATATGGTTTTTATTTAATGATGACGAGCCCATCTTCAACTAAAGCATAAAGAGAGGACCTGCATGCATATTATAAATTGTTTATCATCCTCATACCATCACACAACGCTGTAGCATTGCCCCAAGTTGTATGCTGATACATTTTGTCAGCCATTGTAATATGTGGAGTAAAACGCTCACAGTTTTCAAGTTGGGGGATGTGGAGTGATGAAGATGATGAGATGAGCTGCTTACATTTTTTTCTGTCTGTCAGTTAGAATCTTGATTCTTTTCATAAAAAAGGAAAAGGTCTTTCTATGGTGGGGTAGACAAGATTTTTTAAAAAGAGAATGATGATGATAATGAAGAGAATCTATATGAATGAGGGTATTAAGTTCCAATGCCAAGCTACAAGACAACAGAACAGACAAGCTTGTTTTCATCCTCATCATCAAAAAAAGTCCTCAGAGACTTACTGACCGAATGATAGTCCTTTTAACAGAACAGAGTGGTGCTGACTTGACTGAGGCTCTGTTGATGAGTAGGATTTGGTGAGGTTTAGTTTTCTTCAGTTTATGAATGAACCACAAAAGCGAGAATCGAAGCCGTCTGTGACGACGGAAAGTTGCCATTAGCTGGCTGCAATATGCATAGTGGTGATGGTGGCTTTTGCTCTCATATACAATTCGAATGAGGTTACATGACACACACTCATACGTTGAGATCTGCAATTGCAATATGCAATAGATACATGTATGACTAATGACTATGTTAGGGATTAGGGCTGTTTTGCAGGCAAGAATGCCCTTCTGATGAGAGGTCATTATTATTGTCAAGTTGTAAAAGCAATTTTTTGCAGCAGGCAGGCACACATTTTTCACTTTTAACCTTAAGACAAACCAAGCAGTTTAAGAATTACATTTAAATCCCATTCATCTTCATCATGGTTACATGAATATGGGAAACACACTGCGGATGCATTTTACGATGATGCTTGTAATAATACTTTTTAAAGAGTTGAAGAATCACTTAGATTTTTTAAGTGAAAGTTGCCGTAAAGATTTTCAACGAGACTTTTAACCAGCAGTGCCTACGGCTGAGGGTTAAACGCAAGAAAAAATGAGCAAGAGAAAAAAATGCATTATAATTTTTAAGGAGGTGTTTAGTAGGAGTGGTGTGTGCATTGATGGATCTTGTAAACTCTCAAAAAATGTAGTTGTGGGTGAAGTGTAGTTAGGTTTCGATTGGAATTATCACAACGTTTATCCACCTGTTAGTAAGCAAAGCGAGCCCATAAAACTTTTGAACCTTACCTGCTCGTTTGGATGGGCAATTAACTTATGTGATGAATTTCGCAACATGCACACAATGTGTGAGAGCTTGACTACACCTGTTTAGCGGTTTGACTAAATTCATCGATTACCTTTTCAGATTTTTGAAGGAGGACACAAACATTGAAAATGAAGACTGCCTGCTTGTTGCTCGTTTTGATTGGGATGACCTCAGCTGCCATTCAGCAGCGGGCATCTCCCGTCTACACTCCAGCGGTTAGCTCTGTTGGAGTTAGTTCTTCCATCAACACTTCCCCGCTGAAATCTGTCTCCTCTGGTACGACACCTATGACACCGGCTCCACTCCCGAGTGTGTCACCCCAACCAATTGCTCAGGCTCGAGAAAGTGTGGCAAGTGATGCAAGCATGATACAGTCAACTGCCGTCAATCCATCCACCCCTTCTCAGGTATATAGAAAGGAAAGAGGATTCAGGATGCTTTTTTTGAACAATTGCTTAGTTTAAGTTTCCTTAATTACATCTTTAGAACCATTTTGGCAGATATGCAAACTGATGATAAGAATAGGATGATTAACTGAATGCTTGAAAATTTCCCTTACAACTACCTGCTTATTAAGTAACTACAATCTGCACTTTAAGCCATTCGCTTTCCATGGGTTTAAATTTTCTCTGTAAAAAGTGTCACTGATCCTGTGTGCTTACTGAAGAGTATCATAGTGTAGTTTTTGTTCAGTCGGATAAACTTTATTATTCATGATTCATTAGGTGATACTGTCGATAATGAGTTTGCATTGCTACAATAATCATGATGAGTTTGATCATGTTTTGTTTGGATTTGTATCACGGGAGAACAACCTTGTAAAAAGTAAAAGCACATATAAATTATTGGCAAGCAAGTCATCATAATCGGATCAGCAGCTCTCGTCTATCTTCCCCAGTCCCTCCTCATCCTCTTATTATAACATTTTGTGATGCTGCTGTTGATACAAGCGATTGATCTGCTGCTCAAAAATACACTGCCACTTAATCTTTTCTGGCTGTATAGCATGTGCTAGAAAGCAGTGAACAGTGCATGACTGATTTCATCTCCTCCGAACTCTAATGCTATTAGCTCACAGCTCAGCTGCCAAAGAATCACATCGTTCTCGAGGCGTAGTTTTGACCTGAGAGACTGTTGTACTGGTAATTTTCTGTTCAAATTACAAGCGTCAAAAGTGCTTCCTTTCTCTTGGCAAATTACAATGTTTTACGATACATTATGAGATAATGCTCTTAATGAGGTACAAAGGGTACAGAACATTGTGACTCCTTTGATCTCTGCTAATCAGACTAATTCCTCTTGTTTCTCTCTCTTCTTACTTTAAAGTCATCATTAGCATGACCTATCCTATGCAACTCAATTTAGTGTAACAATAATCAGTTTACATCTCCTTTTGCGATGCGATGCGGAGAGAAATTTTTGAAGTTTAATGTTAATGGAATTGAGTTTTATGTCTTATTGTTTTCCACCTACCGCCAACCTCATTACTACTTTATTCACTTTCCATAGAACTACTACGTATACTACTACCCAAATCAAAGGGATGTGCCTAACGGATCCGTCGTAGGACAGCCCAACAGCTCAAGCATCTTAAGCTGGAATGGGTGGGGTGATGTTGCAGCAGGAGCTGGTTGCCTTGCTATGGTTCTCGTTGGAGGTGGCATTCTCTACTCACGATATGGAACTGAAGTGAAATCCAGGGCTTTGCGGGAGCTAAAAGATCTTACAGCAGAAGATGCAGCAAGAATGGCCCGCGGTGTTCTACGAGCTCTCGAGAAGTTCAACAAGCACGAGTAATAATATACAAAATACAAACTTGTGACAAAGTATGAACTACTACCGAAAACCTTCCAGCATGACACGGATGTTGTAACATGTACAATCTTTGCCTTTTCAAAATGAAAAGGAGCCTAAAACTTGTGTTCACGAGAATGTCCTTTTAAAATCCTTTTTACTATGAATAGATGAAAGACATAATTTAAAGCTTGTTGAGTATCAATTGAATCATTTAGATGATTTAAATTCGTACACATAGATAATTATTTCTATCATTAGCTTACTGTAACACACACTGCTAGTTTGTAATATTCATTAAAGTATCAATCTTTTTTACTTCCTGTTCTGACCTTTTCGGTTTCATTGTTGAACCACGCATATATATATACATATATTCAAATTCTTTTAACATTCTTGACCATATGCACGAAAAAAGTGGGTAAATAAGCATATTTTTTATTGCTCAACTAAACGTGACTTTTTAGGTAATAAGGTGGCTGAACTCCCGTCAAGAAATTTGGTGTTTGAGATTTATAAGTTGTTTTTCATTGACTTCTTTAGTAGCTACAGTACAAGGAAAATAGGAAGAAGTGAAGAAATAGGTGAAATGAATAAGAGAGACAACAAGACTGATGTTATCTTAATTTTAAAGGAAAAAATTATTCATCCCTTTATATCACTTTTTTGTATGCGTAGGTTCGGTTCTTCTTGACTTTTGAGTGTTCCATTCCTTTTGAAAATATGTTTAGTATGCAGGTATTTCATACATGCCAAATTTGACTGAAGAAAAGGCAGAACCAGTAGAACCCGTTCTAACCTCTTTTTGTACGGCAAACTTTACTTCACGGGATTTTGTAAATGTTCAAAGTACCCAAATAAAAGAGTTTGTTTCGTATTGTCCCAGAGTATACCATATCAAAAATTTCGGTTGGTCTTTGCTATACACTTATTATTAATGCAATCAGAATCCCCTTTTACTCCGAGTTACGCTACGTCTCGTTGTGAGAACACGTCATCCTATCCTACCGTCTTCGACCAAACAAGCCTTTTCTTTCTCTTGAGATCATTTCTTGGAGTAACAACTCTCATCGTCTTTTACCGTAATTTTCCTACACTTGACACTACTGCCTCATCGACTGAATGACTACCAAAATGCCCGTCTGACCAACAAACTGAGTATTTTATAAGTTGCTGAAAGTTTTATATTTTATATGACAAAAGTATGCTCATAACATAACACAATGACGGATATGTGAGAGTAGCTAAAGGGTACGAAACAGCCAGTGAACTTCGCAGCTACTCTTCTCTCAACTTTAAATTTCAGACCAGACATATAACATACGTAAAAGTTACTTATTGTTAGCTTGGTTCTACTTTAGAAGTATGTATTACATATATAGGTAGTTGATAAATGTTGTTTTGTTTGTGTGAATTTAAATTCAGGCAACTGCTTCTTCAAAGTTGGCAAATTCCCAATGAAATTAAAGTCTTCTTAGGATTAACGTGTGTGTGTGTAATGTAGATTGTAGATATACAACAATCGTTTCTATTTGTGTTCCATGACATCTCTCTAATTTGTAGTATTAATAAAAGTACAAAAACAATAAATAAATAAATATTATTGGCTTGAAAAACTACCCGCTTTCAGACATTGCTCACAATAATTGACAAGGATGCATCATCAGTTACTAAAATGGTTGCTGCGTCACACTTCAATTCCTCTGACAATGACGCAACCAGCAATAAAAATGTTACATCGGACATTTGAAATCGCAAATTGGGTTATGTAGGTTCAACAAAAGCTGAAAAAACACTACTGCCACAAAAGGCAGTGGCTTCCTACTAGGTAGACGACACATTTTCAAGTTTAAGGTACGCACTCACTCCTCTACTGTGAACGACCATGAACATGAGTTGTTGAAGCTACAAAATAAATGTGCAGTCTGCAAAACTCTGAGCATCTGACTGACACTGATATCATTATCGCGTTGTTTGATTTAAATCAATGAAAATGTGTAACATCAACCAAAATCAGCTTCCCCACTGCACTTGTAAAATTTGGACAGCAGTTGTGGTAACTCAGAAAACACATGATTACTTTAGTGTGGTTCAGCCTCATCGACAAATATAATCTCTTTCAAAACTATGTGCAGTTGTGGCGAGAAGGTGAAAAGAAAAGTGAAGTTCAGCTGGTACAAGTTCGTGATGTGGTTATGCTACAGCAAACGCAATCTCTACGAAAATCTGAGTCAGTCAGGGTAGCAGACTTTTTTAGAGAAAAATCACAAACTAGCTTACAACTCTACGCTTCTATTTCTACTACGAGAGCGATAAAATGCATACCACATCACATCATCAGATCACAGGCTTGGTTGGATGTAACAAAAAGGGAAGTCAATATAAATCAAACAAGAAATGAAAGGCAAACATTAATTCCCTGGCAGTGTACACAAGTTTCAAATGAGCTCATTTCTTCTAAACTAAATTATCAAAGGTAGTCAACAACTTGTTAATTGATTTTGGCAGCTTGCTAACTCCAACCATTAGCACATTTGTCGTGCACAGGGCTACAGCAGAAAAAAACAGAGAAAACTATGTTCAATTGATTGATACACGGTTTACGATAGAAAAACAAATGTTTTGGTTTAAAAGGTCATTTCATCATCATCTTAATGAATTGTAAGCCCTTATCGTTAAAAATTTATGCAATATCAGCATATAAAATCATGTTTGCTTACAATTAGTAAATATTTATGCTTAAACAATGTTTATTAAACTTAAAACAACATTTCAAACAGAGTTTCACAAAAATAACACACAAATCATGTTCATAAATACCTATAGAAAGTAAATAGGATGTATAATATACTTATGCACTTTAATACTAGTATGAAGTTAACAATCTATTGATTTAAATTAAAAATTCACGGGAAACTGATCCGCCATTGCAGAGCATTTATACTTTTTGCAGTCTCCTTTTGGAGTCTCCATAATTGAAAAGAGTCTCCGAAGGGTTGGCACGTATTCCTTTGGTGTTGCGGAAGTCAGTGCCCTGTGAAAACAAAAAAAATACATAAAACCATGAGTAACAAAATTTCTATTCATGACGTCACATGTATCAATTAACCTTTGCAACTGTGTTTGCTACTACAGAATGTATAAAACGTAGCCACGTATAACCGTAGAAGTTCATGATCAACAACGTAATTTCTCAATAAACGGATACTAGAGCTGGGAGATCAACATGCAAAGTGACATTTTTTGTTATTCAGGAGGCTCCCAGACGTTCAGACCAGGTACCTACATAAAAGCCATTCAATTCATTGAAATTCCGATGTAGTTCTCCTTGATAAGAAAGCAGGGCAGTGTAAGCACACCGATGCGTCATTAAAACGAACATTGTGGAGTTTCAGCTAATCCATCAAGTTCGATACGGAGATGCTGTGTTTTCCGTAAATCGGCAGGCAGACATTCCGTTTCTTTTCATGTACTAAGGAAGAAACTAAGCACGTTTCAATAAAGTTATCCAACCCGGTTGAAACTCGTATAATTCACGGATTCCTGATTCCTCTAGCACAAAAGATAGGTTTGTATGTATTTCTCTAGTTTTAAAGTGGTCCCTCACACACAATCATCATCATCATCATGTTTCCTTGCTCCCTGTAAAACTCCGTTAGAATTACAAGGTCGAGTTGTGTTGTTGTGTAAACCTACTTCTCTACGTTCTTCATTTTTTTTGACTACATCGTTTCTCACTCCGTCACAGTCACACCTGCTCTGAGGCTTTTCGGTGTGTTTTAGTATGACCAAGATTGAGTATGTTCTTACTACAAGGAACATTTCAACAAAAACCTGGGAACTTTCCACTTCATAATGCCAAATTTGCCAACGGTACGACTCCCTATGATAATGCACAGAGCATAATGATATCATGCATACCTACAAACTAATACCTACATACTAATTAGTACTAGTTGGAATGAGGCTACTGGCTCCTGTGGTATTCGTCAAAAATTCATGTGCCCAATGATCGTAATCAAATATGCACATACTATCCGTGGCTAACAATGCAGGTTGGAGTAAGAACGGGCTTGTGATTTACACATTTCAGTTTTATAATGCACCAAAAATGATGATGATGATAAATTTGACGCTAATGCAGTGTGTAACTTTCCCACGAAATTAAATTAGAGATTCATACCCAAAGCATTGTGTATCATATTCATTGAGATGAACAGGGTTTTTGTTGCGTGCACCCAAATTGTGTTTTAACTTATAACTTGATTTCGATACCTTCAACTGTGTAATGAGATCTTCACAAACTCCCATTAGTTATTCTGCGGTACACCAACAACCAACATTATTAAAGGGTACGGGTGCTACCCGACCGTCTCAAACATCCTGGTGGTTATATATATGTACATGGTGACGCGATGAAGGAATGCTAAACCTGGACCCATGGAAGAAGTAAACCGGCACCGTTTGCAAGATGGGACTACGTGTTTAGACATACATAGGACCAAACTCGGACTCAAGGTATAATTTAGCCTGTCTCATAACTCATTTTCAGTTACCAAGCCAGGAACAACCTTTTATCATGGATGTGCCGCGAATGAGCAAAACCTTTGTATTAATATTATCTTGCTGATGATTTGCAAGTACAAGGCCAATGTCATAGATGCGTAATGTATTAAAAGTGCATGCTAATATAAACGGCAGTCCGTTGCTCTGAGGATCATCAACAACAACCATGATGGGACACAGTTAGTGAGTACGCGAGGAAGAGATGATTTTGCACTGAACTGACAAGTAACACAATATGAAATAATAAAATTTACATACGCACACACAAGTCAGGCCTCCTCTACTCATGCTCAGCTTACATATTACCGTAATCACAATCACCAATTCAATCGTAATCATGATCATTTTTGTACCAGTGCCAAAAAAATTTTTAAGAGAAGAGTGTGCAGTTTCAAAAACATGTCCCCAACCTCCTCCTTTCAAGCAACATATTTCACTCGGAAAAGATCACTGGCTCCTCCGAGCGAATGATATAATAATTGCGCTAAGCATTTATGATCAGTTTCCCGTTCTTTTCATTATCATAATTTTAATAAGTACGCAAGTAACCGGGTAGCAAGTATGGTGACACCGTTTTCAGGGAACAAGCTGTACCACACGTTTTCAATCTGATTTTGATTCCGATAACAAATAATAATACTTGACTTACTATATTGATGTTTTGATTGGGGAACCTCATTTAAAAAAAGTTATTTATAAATAGTGAACTCCTATAAAAAAGTTAACGTGGCTCTTAAAATCAATTTATTTTAGCCAACGTATCAAACATGTAATAAGGTTTATTTATGTAGGTCAACAGCAGATTTGATTGAATCAAGTCAAAGTCAAGTTAGCCAAAGGATCTTGTAGTAAACGCAGTAAGATTTTTTTACCGCTCTCGCATGAATTACTTTTTGTAATGCTGTAAGTGTGCAATTTGCACATCAGCAGACTCGTTTCATCATCAGATAGTTGATATGAAATTATTAGTCATTAAACGCAACATTGTACAAATGTGCAAGGGTTTTACTGGGAGGGAAAAGGTTGTTCTACGCAGCTCTCCGCTCTAGCTATATCCTGCTTCAGTGTGTTTACGTGAAATCCTTGGTAGGTAGTCGAGAAACACACCTCGCATCTTCTCTCGTGAACCTAGTCAATGGCCAATCTTTCTTTTTGAAGTTTTACCCAACAACGAGGAGTTGAAGTTAATGAACGACGGTGGTGAATATGGATGGAGGGCCAAAATTTCAAGTGTGTGGTCACCTTTCTTAATCGCACAACCACCGTTGTATCTTTCTAATATGCATAGTTTTACCATTATCGAGAGAGCCATTGTAAATCCAGTTACTGTGAGTTGAAATTAGTTTCTCAACAAATGTCTATTAGCCTGCTCTAGGTTTACGTACGTACATAGCTGTGTGTTCATTGCAGTTTGCTTGCTAGATTGCCTTCCTCTTATTAGACTCCTTTAAGGTTGGCTTTGGCTCTTTCACATTTTTGCGTAGGTTGTAGGAGGCACACGATATTGAATACAAATGCCATCGCAATACCCCTCAAATATTTCCTTAATTTGCAACTTCTGTTCTCAGAAAAATTTACTGCTTTTGTGAATGTCTTCTTTCACTTGAGGCATTTATCAACAAATATTTGTTGAAATTGAATGAACACTGCTCCTTCACTGCTTTCTACAACAATTTAGGATATTTCATAAAACTGAACATGCATGAATAATGCAATGATGTTCTTTGACAAATGCATTTCAGTTTCAACTGAAATGATTTAGTTTAAAAAGTTATCAATTTCTGTTTGCATGACCGTTCCCAAGAGTGCAGCTACACAGCACTGCCCAATCTCATACTGAAGCTCCAGGTGGACCCAATATTAGTAATATTTATGAACCTCGTCTAATTTTATATTAAACCAGTGCCACAATCCACATCAAAAGTGGGTACCATGAAAAATTTGTACCTACAGGCAAGAGTTAATTTCTTACTCAACCTGCATCAAAGGGAACTACACTATTGATTTTTTATACAGGGACAACCTGCAGCTTTGACATTTTATGAAAAATCTTCTCCCTCTGAACCCCTCCATTCCATTCATGTACATATATATAAAATTCATTAAGTCAGAGTCAGATCTAAAAATGGATAAAAAAACGCCACGCCACTGCTTTTGGCTTTAATTAATCGAATGAAACTTTTTATGCAGAGTGTTTAAACTCATCCTTTCACCTTTTGGACTCAAAATGGGGTTTGAAGCAACTTACTGTAGCCATACTTACGACACCGGCATTGGCTCAAAAGCTTTTTAACTATTTTCATCAATTTCAGATCTATTTGGAGCAAATGGTGCGCTAGTTACTATAAAATACATGGCTATAAACTATAAATATGCAATAAAAATAGGGACTGAGGCGCATCGGGGTTTTTCCTTGAAACGTAACATAGCATACCTGAAGAAGCAATTGAAAAAATGAAATAATGTTTAATTTTTATGGAAACGCTAATCAACATGCTATAATAAAAGGTAGGTCAAACAATGCATTCGGTTTGATTTGAGCTTTACTAGTTCTCAAAATACCATGGCTGGTGAGCACCACAAAAGATTATGTTGCAACAAAAAACGAACTTTTTATAACTCCTCCGATTAAAATTGTAATTTCTAAAGAGTAAGGTTTAAGGGATTGACATAAAAAAGGATTCATCACTTTCTTTTTTATGGATTGTAATATGAGCATCTTTTGCATCATGATGGGGAGATGCATACGATGCGTATAGGAATGTGGTGTGAAGGGCATATCATAGCGTACAGGGCCCATACAAAATATTGCACACAAACACCAACCAAACCATCTTTCATATCATCATCTCTTCGTTCCGCATATGTGCGAAATGAAGATAGATTTGAATCAACGTGCTACGTGATATGAGAATAGTACGCATTCATTCATCATCGACTTGTACATGTATACCTTCATAAATACCTACATTTCGACGTGTGGTTCCTTACTAACTACACAGTGCTCGAGCTGAGAATGATGATGAAAAGGGTAAAGTTTCATGGTTTAATTGCTCAGGTGCGCAACGTGTTTTCATGTAGTGCAGTGGGTGAATGTTTAATCTAACATCTGCATCTTTGATTGCTATCTTTTCACTAGATGAAGAAAGAGATAGTTTACTACACACTCGCATAATATTTTCCTTCTTTATCATATTCTTCTAGAAACATTTCAAGAGATATATAATAAATATGTGATCTCCTACAAATAGTAGAATTGTAAGGGGCCAAAAGATTGCAGAGGAGTGTAGCTTTGCGTTGCTGCACTCATCCTCAGTTTCGGTGGTTTATAGGTTTACTGATTTAAAAAAGAAGTATATAAAGCTTTTATAATGCCTGTGTAGATTTGCTCATAATGACTGAGCTTTTACTGCTGTTTGTTATTAGTATATTTGCAAAAAGATGTGTTTTTTAAATCGTAATTTAGTAGGTTGGTTTTCTCTCAAGATGAAAGTAGTTACAGAACTGCATTGCAGCAGATGCTAGTGCCCACTCATTATGATTATTGTTGTAAATGAACATGATGTCTAGTCACTAATTAGTCAGTCAGTTACTTCTTAGTTCACGCTCCTTAAACACTTTGAATACATGACGTTTCTTTTACCAAGAAAATGTTATGAATGAACTGATGCATTTCCGGTGTAATAAGTATTGCTATTTGGAACTTTATGGGAAAAGGATGACAACCAAATGTGTCATCTATAGAAACCAGTGAACTGAAAGGACAGTGTATATATTCCTTCGATAAAATTGGATTCTAAATGGTTCCAGTTCTCACCGAGCATTAGGAAGTTTTCCTAACTCCTAAATGACAATCTTTTCTTAGTTTTAAACTGAAAGCATGGTTCCGCTTCGGAGACAACATGAATGTATGCATTTTCAACTACTTTGTCAAACGGAGAAAATAAAACTTTGGTATGTTTTAGGAAGTTTTTTGCTCAAAAGTTTTTGGAAAGTTGGGAATTATTAATGGAGAAACGGCTACATACATCAGCAAGACATGACTGAATGAGAATTCACAATGGACTAATGGAGCATCACACAACTCCTGCGAGATATGTGGTCTCCGGCAGACTTCATAAATAATAAACTTAAAATTGATTGCTTAATATGTTTCGTGTTTCTAAAGTGCCACCAATCTCTGCTTTGTTTCATTTTGATGCTGAGAGTGAGTATAGAGATCGAAATTTGGGAAACAAGAAAATAACTTACGACTCAATTGCGGCGCTTGTACTTCTGGAAAGACCCAGGCTGCTACTAATTCCACCAAAGTGACACACCGCATAGTCAAAGCACTCATATTGTTCCAGAGCTCTTCCAACAGATGAAGTTAAACTATCAATGTAGGGCTATTGTGTACAGATAAATGAAACGACATGGCATAAGTTATAACATGGATTATGCTACTTGATTTATAAGAGCATCGCTATCTGGTTGTTCATTCACACCTTGTACTCTGAATAACCGCTGTTTAAGCTCCTTTGAATTGGACTTAATCTGGCTTCAAATGCACCAAGAATGACATAAAGGACTACAAATATTGGTCCAGCAAGTCCGATAAGAATCAAAGGGATCAAAATATAATCGATAGATCCTTTGAGTGCTGGTGGAGGCGGGGGTAGTGCATCTAGCGGCCCTCCAGGCCCAGTAAATGGGGAACCAAACCCTCCTCCTGGTGGAAAACCAAGTTCCTTCAACTGAGGAGAATCTGGATCGTACAAATTATTATATTGGGAATAATACTCTTCATTATTGGTATCCTGCTCATTGTCATCCTCCTGATTTTCTTCTTCCCCTCCATTGTCACTTTGCTCATCAGCATCTCCATCTTCGTCGTGAGCATAGGTGTCTGCTCTCGACTGTAAAATTTTCCGTCTTTTTTGTTTGGGCATTGGTTTATATGCCTCAGGATTCGTTGACAGTGATCGCTTGGATGATGCTCCAGCTGCTGGTTGAGGAACGACATTCATATACCTTGGAGCTGTGTGCTGGAGAGACTGTCGTATCTGGTATGTGACTGGAGAGCTATCGCTCCTTTGATGAATTTTGGGTGGGCGTAAATACGCAGATGAAGAAGATGTTAGGTTTCTCTTCGATGCAATGGGATTCCATGTGAGATTTGAGTTTGTGCTCTGCTTTCCGGACTGTTGTGGTTGGTATGAAGATGATCCTTCGGTTGCAGTTATTGGGCTGCTAGGAATAGGAGCAGCAGCAGAATTTCCTACCTGGACGGTTTGGGACGTGTATTTTTGGTCTAAAAATGCTTCAGGGGCCGAATCCGGATTTGGCTGAGATTGCTTCAGTACTTGCTCTTTCTTTTCCGAGACTCGGTTCTGCTGGGCATTTTCCGACGTGTAATTTTCTTGTCGCTGATAAGAGTCAAATGTTGGGTAGTAATAGGCTGGTGCACTTTTCGTACCACTTGAAATCCTAGCTTGATTTATTGAAGCGCTGGAAATACTATCCTGATTTTGAGCGTTTGTTGCATCATCACTATTAAAACTATTGGCTACTACAGTATGGTGTGATGACACGATTTGATCCAGATGCTCATGATCATTTGTGTGAAATTGGTAAGAGGAACTAGGAAAAATGGAATACGATGATGAGGGAGAATTTACACTTGTGTCCACATTCACACTACTTTGTCTACCACTTCGTTCTGAGCTGATGGAGGAAGCATTTTGCTGTGTACAGCATGCCTGCTTCGAGAAACTGAGAACTGTCACAAATGTAACTACAAACAAACTTTTAAAAGAAACCATTGTCACCAGGATTGATGTTAACCTGGCAACAACTTCATGGGAATTGAGTAACAAGTTATTTCGGGAGGTT